>PISX010009580.1:0-75010 GCA_004024625.1 Mellivora capensis
ATGGGGAGATGGAGAGGAGAAGGGAGTTGAGGGAAATTGGGGGGGAGATGAACCATGAGAGACTATGGACTCTGAAAAATAACCTGAGGGTTTTGAAGGGGTGGGGGGTGGGAGGTTGGGGGAGCCTGGTGGTGGGTATTATGGAGGGCACACATTGCATGGAGCACTGGGTGTGGTGTAAAACTATGAATTCTGTTACGCTGAAAAGAAATTAAAAAAATATTTAAAAATCAAAAAAAAACACAACAATTCCCATTAAAGTCAAATTATATGTTTAAAAAAAAATAAAAAGAAACAGACATAATAAAAACCATGCTCTAAAGCTCATATACAACACTCCTGGGGGAGCTTCTGGGATTTGCACTCAGGTTCTTTACTTTCCTGTTAAATACCCTTTTAATAAATTTCCTTATCCGATTTCCAAGCCCACAGCAGATTACAAGGGTAGGAAAGGTCAGGCACTCTGCTCAGTTGACATTTTAATTCAGTGAGTCATTTTGCTTGGAAACCACCTTTCCCCATGACTGACCTCATCCTGTTCTGAAGGACTCCAGGACTCATCTGAACACCCTCATGACATGTACATTTACTGTACCATGATGTAGTCGTAAGAACACTGATACACATTAGTCCTGGACACAGATCCTGACTCCAACATTCGTAATTCTGTGTCCCCATAGACTGTGAATGATTTAGGGACATTGTATCTTAACTTTGAATCACCCATAACCCATCCGCCTACTCCAAGCCTGGGATAATGCTAGTCATGTAATGGTGCTTGACAAATGGATCTTGAATGAATAAATGAAAGTAGGATTGGGTAAGTTCTCCTCTCTGATCCTCAACTGCCTCATCTATAAAAGGATGGGCTTCCTTGGAATTTTAAATAATATACATAGAAAGCACAATATAAAGTGTATGGATGATATAAATGCAAGGTATGTGGCTACTCGGGCCTGAAGCATAGGTGTCTTTCAGACAGTCAAGGGAACCTTTAGGTCCTTGTGTCTATGACTTGAAGTAGTTGCCACTAGATGGCAATGTTTTCTTAAGGCACATGAAGCCATTTTTAAGTCTACTCTAGTGGCCTTCAAACTTAGGGATTCTCATACTGTTGGGAATACAGAATACTTTCCAGGATGTGCTCAAGTATGGATAGCTCTGAGGAAATCAGTTTTCCAGTCCACAATGTCTATGTATCTTCTTTCCTAAAATTAACCTGCTGGGAAAGTACCTGTGTTCATAATAGCCCTTCTCCAACTTTTCAAAAACAAAGACATAGCCATTATTCATTCCATATAATATTTTATAGCACAACCAGGTGAATAATATCCATCAGGTATCAAAGGGGAAGTCTCCTTCAGTGATTAACAAGCTTTTAACAAGGTTAACAAGATTAACAAGGAACAAGCTTTTACATACTTCTGTGAAGAGTGAAACTTGGCTTTAGAAATGGCGTATTTTGGCTCATGTTGTTATGGTCTAAAAGAAAATATATGGTACAGTGGGGTGATGGTGATAAGATTTCTTCCATCCCCTAGGAATTGTCCAAAAAAAAAGCATTTACCTTTAGGATGCAAAGCATTTTTAAAAAAATTCTAAAGAGTAATTTTTTCACATTCTTTTTTTTTTTTTTTTTAAGAATTTATTTATTTATTTAACAGAGAGTGATCACAAGTAGGCAGGGAGGCAGGCAGAGAGAGAGAGAGGAGGAAGCGGGCTCCCCGCTGAGCAGAGAGCCCAATGCGGGACTCGATCCCAGGACCCTGAGATCATGACCTGAGTCAAAGGCAGAGGCTTAACCTGAGCCACCCAGGTGCCCCTTTTTTTACATTCTTAAATATAATTCTTTTCATCTATTCTCAATACTCATTCCGAAGTCATTAGCAGGAAAGAAGTATGTTGGAATGGCCAAAGCATTTGATTATTTGACTTTTAAATTTTTATTTATTAGATTCTTAATTAAGTTGATTATTTCAGATGTAGCTAAAATATTTTTAAAGTATTTTAAAATTTAAAATATTTCTTAAAATATTTTAAAAATATTTTTTAGAATAACCAAATTTTTCACGACCCACTAGCTAAAACCAAGTTTTCACATGATCTCTTTCAAATTTGGTACATATTTCAAGAAGATAGTTACTAATGATTTTTATCAAATCATATGATAAAAAATTTACTCAAATAATAACTTATATTTTTATTTTATCATATTTAATTTTATTTAATATTACCTATGTTTAACAAAAAACAATTATATTTTACATTCAATTACAATTAATTTTTATAATCTATACCTTTCTATTCCATTAAATCAGAGGAAAAGTTTTATCATAATGTCTGATGAAATAATGGTGCTATTTCTGATTTTTATATTTGAGATTTATTTATTGTCAAAAGCAGAATCTGAAACAGATAAATAGTTACATTTGACCAAAAAAAATCAGGACTTGCTTTATAAATAGCTTATAATTTGGCCATACATGACATTGCTATGTTACAAATTAGGTAATGAAGAATAGCATATTGACTTGTTACTTTGATTTCCTAAATTTAAAAATTGATTGATTTAAAAAAAGAGATAAGTGAATTATATTAAATCTACCTTAAATTAATCTTGACTGCTTTTAATCCTTATAACAACCCTCGAAATAAGTCCTGTTATTTTCCCTAGAGAGGTTAAGTAATTTATCCATAGTCACAAAAGCAAAAAAACACCTCTGAGCAAGCCAACATAATTGTCCCCATTACTGTGTATTGAAACTTAGGCAAATCAAAAAAACGAAATCTTGCCATTTGCAATGACTTGGATGGAACTAGAGGGTATTATGCTAAGTGATAAAAGTCAGTCAGAGAGGGGCGCCTGGGTGGCTCCGTGGGTTAAGGCTTCTGCCTTGGGCTCAGGTCATGATCCCAGGGTCCTGGGATCAAGCCCCACATCGCATCTGGGCTCTCTGCTCAGCGGGAAGCCTGCTTCCTCCTCTCTCTCTGCCTGCCTCTCTGCCTACTTTTGATCTCTGTCTGTCAAATAAATAAATAAAATCTTCAAAAAAAAAAAAGTCAATCAAAGAAAGAAAATTATCATATCTCTCTGATATGAAGAATTTGAAAGGCAGGGTAGGAGTTCGTGAGGGGAAGGGAAGGAAAAATGAAACAAAATGGGACCAGGGAAGGAGACAAACCCTAGGAGACTCTTAATCTCAGGAAACAACTGACTGCTGGGGTTGGGGTCGGGAGGGATAAGGTGGCTGGATGATGGACATTGGGGAAGGTATGTGCTATGGTGAGTGCTGTGAATTGTGTAAGACATGATTCACAGACCCGTACTCCTGAAACAAATAATACATTATATGTTACTAAAAATAATAATAATAAATAAATAAATAAAATTCAGGCAAGTTATACTTTATATATTCCAATGTTACACAATAAAATAAGCTTGATCACATGACTTCCAAGCTCACACCAAAATAGGAGAAAACTAGAAGTCAGGTAGCAGCTCTACTAGAGGCAAACATTTTGACATTAGTGAGAACTGACGGTCAACAACCTAATAGCAAAGAAGAGACAAAAGAGCTATATAGAGCAATCTTCAAGATAAAAATGGAACTATTTTAGTGAAGATACTAAAAATCCTACCCTATATTGCTGTTTTAAATTAAAGTAATATTTAATGTCTACATTATCATGATTGTAAATATTTTTTATTGAGCCAAGTAATGTACAGTTATTTAAGTTGGACAATTTATCGTTTGCCCTGGAAATAATAATTGCCTCACCTTCTCCATTACTTAGTTTCCTAGATATCTATTACTGATTAATTCTCAAACTCTGGCACTACTATAAAAAAATCTAACAATGCCGTCAAATACTTCAAGTAATGTTTCATTTTTTTCTTGAGGAGATCCTTCTGGAAACTTTAATTCTTTGTTCCAGTCTGGACAGGTTCCCTGTTAGCCTATTACTCATCTTTCCTTCTAGGACTTCTCATTACTACTTTCCTGTAGATTCTTTTGTCTCCTGTGTTCAATCCTTTGTTTCTTAGATTCCTTCTCTGTCTTGGTTTAATGCCTTTTTTTGCTGGAGCATATTCTCCAATGTCTTCCTAAGAAATGAAGAATAGGAGGTAATTTATTTGAGTCTCTAATCTGAAAACAGCTATTTTCTGCCCTCAAACTTGGTTAATAGTTTAGCTGGCTATAAAATTCTTCAGAATTTTGATGGCCTTTTCCAATTGTCTTCTCCCTTCGAGTATTACTTTTAAAGTCAAATTTTGCCCTGATTCCCAAGCCTTTTACATGTTACTGTTTTTCTCTGAAAGCTCTAGGATTCTGAAGTTTCAGGATGATGAGTCTTACTTTATTAAGCTATACATTTTATAAAATATACCATTTTAAGTTTATAACTATAAGAGGTTTTTTTTTTAAGATTTACTTATTTATTTATTTGGGAGAGAGAAAGTGTGTGCCTGGAAGCACATGTGACCAAGGAGAGGCAGAGAGAGAGGGAGAGAAACCCTCAAGCAGATTCCCCACTGAACACAGAGACTGATGCAGGGCTCCATCCTAGGACCCGGAGATGAATAACTGAGCTGAAACCAAGAGTGGGCTGCTTAACTGACTGAACCATCCAGGCACCCCATAACTATAAGAGGGTCTGTGTGTGTGTGTGTGTGTGTGTGTGTGTGTTTAAGGTTTTGACTTTTTTTTTAGGACTTTATTTATTTATTTGACACAGAGAGAGAGAGAGATCACAAGTAGGCAGATAGGCAGAGAGGGAGAGGGAAGCCGGCTCCCTGCTGAGCAGTGAGCATGCCATGGGGCTCCATCTAGGACCTGAGCTGAAGGCAGAGGCTTAACCCTCTGAGCCATCCAGGTGCCCCAACTATAAGAGTTTTGAAACACACACATAATAATGTAATCTCTACCACATTATTGATATAAAATATTCCCAGCATCACCCTTTGCAGTTAATTTCCTCCTCCCAACCCTTGGTTCCTAGAAACTTCTGATTAGCTTTCTATTACTATAGTTTTGCCTATTCTAGAATTCCATATAGAGTCATGCAGGAGATAGTTTCATATGTCTGGTTTCTTTCCCTTGGCACTAATTCTTTTGAGATTAATCAATTTTGTTGTGCGTATCAGTTTTTTCTTTACATTCCTTGTTGAGTAGTATTCCATTTTATCAATATACCACAATTTATACATTTACCTGGAAATGGACACCTAGGTTATTGCCAATTTTTGACTGTTATAAACATTCATATATAAACATTTGGCTGTTATAAACTTATACCATTTGTATGAATATCTTTTCATTTCCCCAAGGTAAATATCTAGGAGTGAAGTTTCCAGGTCATTTGACAAGTATGTGTTTGTGTGTGTGTGTATATATATATATATATATATATATATATATATATACATATACATGCACAGACTCACACTTAGTTTTTATTTAATTTTTAAATTTAAATTCTACCTAATTAACATACAGTGCAATAGTAAGTATATATTAACTTTATAAGAAACTGCTGAACTGTTTTTGCAAAGTGGTTATACCATTTTGCATTCCCAGCACTAGCACATGAAGGTTCTAGATGCTATGCATCCTCACCAATATTTGATGATGCAGTCTTTTGAGTTTTAGCCATTCTAGTGGGCATAGTGGGATCTCATTCTGGATTTAACTTGTAATTCCCTAATAACTAATATGTTGATTATCTTTTTAATTTTGATGAATTCCATGTAGTAGATTGAATAGTATTCCTCCAAAATTCATGTCCACCCAGAACTTCAGAAAGTGATCTGATTTGGAAATAAGATCTTTATAGATCTAATTAAGATAAGGATTGAGATAAGATCATACTGGATTAGGATAGGCCCTAAATCCAATGATATGATCCTTGTAAGAGACAGGAAAGGGCACACAAAGACACAGAGAAGGCCACGTGAAGATGGAGGCAGAGATTGTGATTATATTGTGTATAGGTTCTGGTACCAATTCCAGTATATGGGGGTTTTCCCCACAACACCAAGCAATTCTCCCATACAGCTAGGTATCTTACAATTCAACTCATTTCTGACACTATCTACCCAGAGATAGTATCAGATTCCACAAGTTAGCCGTTCAGTCTCACAAGATTGCCTCACACTTCAGATGTCAATCACAAGCCCAGGTTGTTACTTATATTTCTGACCAATTCACTATAAATTGGAGGTCCACCTTTCCCCTCCTTGGGTTCGATTAATTTGCTAAAGCAGCTCATACAACTCAGGAAACCCATCTACTCATTAGGTTACTCATTTATTGCAAAGTATATGAATCAACAGCCAGATGAAGAGACACATGGGATAAGGTCCCCAAATGAAAGTGGCTCTGTCCCTGTGGATTTCGGTGCCTGGCACAATAGCACATGGAAGTATCCTGGTTCCCCACCTAGAAAACTTAAACCCATCTTCTGGGGTTTTTCTGGAGACTTCATTACATAGGTATAGTTGATGAAATCACTAACCAGAGATCAAGGCAGGTAGAGGATGGGACTGAAAATTCCAACCGTCTAATCACATGGTTTGTTCTCCCAGCAACCAGCCCCCTCCTTAGGTGGGGTCCCAAAGTCACCTCATTAACATAACAAAAGACACATTTGTTGTTCTTACCACTTGGGAAATTCCAGAGTTTTAGGAGCTCTGTGCAAGAAAGGAGGACAAAGACCAAATATGTATTTCTTATTATATACCAGAAATTACCATCAGCTAGAAGAAGCAAAGAAGGTTTTCCCTTGGAGACTTCAAAGAGGATATGGCCCTGCCACACCTTGAGTTTGGCCTCCAGAAATGTGAGAAAACTTTCCTGGGGTTTTAAGTCACCCCGTTTGGGGTAACTTGTTATGACAGCCTTGGAAAACTTATACAGTCCAATGTATCCATTTGTTTTCTTTTATTATTCTTGCTTTTTGTGTTCTACTTAAGAAATTTTTGCTTTATACAGGTTACTAAGATTCTTTTTTTTCCCCTCTAGTTTTGTGGTTTTAGCTTTTACATTTAAGTCTATAATCCATTTCACATTAATATTTTATATGCTGTGGAGTAAGAATTAGGGTTAACTTTTTATTCTAGCATTATTTATTGAAAAAAAATTTATCCATTCCCCATTGAATTGCCTAGGAAACTTGGTCAAAAATTAATTAGCCATAATTCTGTGGACTTATTTCTGGATTCTTTATTCTGTTCCCATGATCATCTTTCTACCAATATCACAATGTCTTGATTTCTATAGCTTAATAATAGGTTTTGAAAACAGATAGTGTAAGTCCTCCAACTAAGCTATTTTTTCAAAACTGGGGTTCTTTAGATCTTTTGCATTTCCATCTAAATTTTAGAATCGGCTTGCCCATTTTTACAATTGGAATTTTTAATTGTTCGTTGCTAGTATATAGAAATATAACAGCTTTTTGGATATTAACCCTGTATCCTGTGAACTTGCTGATTCATTTATTAGTTCTAGTAGCTTTTTGTAGAATTTTTAAAGATTTTACATAGAGGGATGCCTGGGTGGCTCAGTTTTAAGCATCAACCTTTGGTTTGGGTCATGATTCTAGGATCCTGGGATCGAGTCCTACATTGGGCTCTCTGCTCAGCAGGAGGCATGCTTCTCCCTCTCCTCTCCCCCTCCTCTGCTTGTGTTCCTTCTCTTGCTATGTCTCTCTCTGTCAAATAAATAAATAAAATCTTAAAAAAAAAAAGATTTTACATAGATAACAATGTCTTATGTGAATAGAAAGAACTTTACTTCTTTTTCACTCTGTGGAAGATACATGGAAAAATTTAAATTTTTTTCTTTTATTATTTATTTATTTGTTTGTTTGTTTTGTTTATTGCCATACAGAGAACTGTCTAGGACCTCCAACACAGTGTTCAGTAGATGGTACTAAATTGTGCATTCTTGCCTTGTTTTTGATCTCAGGGGGAAATCATTCAAACTTACACCCTTTTTTTTTCAATCTTACACTGTTAAGCATGATGCAACATTAAAACTTTTTGATCGTTAAGCCTTATGTTCCTGGTATAAACCCCACTTGGTCATAATGCATTATCCATTTTATATATTACTGAATTCAATTTGCTAATATTTTGTTAATAATTTTACATCATGTTCATGAGGATTGCTGGTCTGTAGTTTTCTTGTGATATTCTTGATGGTTTTGGCATCAGGGTGATGCTAACTTCATAGAATGTGTTGGAAAACATTACTCTTCTTTTGCTTTATGGAAAACTTTGTGTAGAATTGGTATTATTTCTTCTTAAATATCTGGTAGGTTCTCAGTAAAGCTGTCTGGTCCTAGCATTTTCTTTGTGGGGGTTTTCAACAAATCAATTTCTTTAGTAGGTGTAAGATTAAGTTATATATCTTCTTTTGAATGAACGTTGGTACTTTGTGTCTTTAAAGAAAAATGTACATTTTATCCATGTTGTCAAAATTATTTTTGAAAGTTGTTTATAACATTGTCTTATGATGCTTTTAATGTCTATAGGTTCTATAATGATATTTTCTCTCTCATTCCTGATACTGGCAATTTGTGCCATTGCTCTCTCTCTTTCTTTTTTCCCCCAATGAATCTTTTTTTTTTTTTTTTAAGATTTTAAAAATTTATTTGACAGAGGGAGACACAGCAAGAGAGGAAACAGAGGGAGTGGGGGAGGGAGAAGCAGGCTTCCCACTGAGCAGGGATTCTGAGGCGGGGCTTGATCCCAAGACCGTGGGATCATGACCTGAGCTGAAGGCAGACGCTTAACAACTGAGGCACCCAGAAGCCCCATCCTGATATATCTTTTTTCAGTTTCATTGCTCTCTCCATGATGGTTTCACGACTTTACTCCATTATTTTTGTTTTCTATTGCATTGATCTTTTCTTTTATCTTCATATTTCCTTTCTTCTGTATACTTTGGCTTTAATTTGTTCTTCTATTTCTAGTTTCTGAAGGTAGAAGCTAAAGTCATAGACTTAAGACCTTTCTTCTTTTCTTTTTTTTTTTTTTTTTTAAAGATTTTATTTATTTATTTGAGAGAGAGGCAGTGAGAGAGCATGAGCGAGGAGAAGGTCAGAGGGAGAAGCAGACTCCCTGTGGAGCTGGGAGCCTGATGCGGGACTCGATCCCAGGTCTCCGGGATCATGACCTGAGACGAAGGCAGTCGTCCAACCAACTGAGCCACCCAGGCGTCCCCCTTTCTTCTTTTCTAATATAGGTACTTAGTGCTATGAATTTCCCATTAATAAATTCTGCCTTGGTTGTACCCACAAATGTTGATAGGTTGTTGTTATTTTCATTTACTTCAGAATACTTTCTAACTTCCTTTTTGTTCTCTTTTTTGGCCAACAAGTTAAATAGAGTATATTTAGTTTAAGTATTTGGAGGATTTCCCAGAGATCTTTTCATTTTGGTGAGAGATCATTTTATTTTGGTGAGAGAAAATACTTTGTGTAGGTTGATTCTTTTTTAATTTATTGAGACTGGTCTTATGGTCCAGAAGATGATTAGAAATATAATCCACCTACAGCACCTGGGTGGTACAGCTGGTGAAGCATCTGACTCTTGATCTCAGCTCAAGTGTTGATCTCAGGGTTGTGAGTTCAAGTCTCAGGTTGGGCTCCATGTTGGGTATGGAACCTACTTTAAAAAAAAAAAATCCACCTAATGGGAAAAAATGTTATCATTATCATGCTAATAAAAGGACTAAGGTCTGAGCAACAATATGTTTCTTTTCTTTTTTAAGATTTTATTTTTGGGGCACCTGGGTGGCTCAGTGGGTTAAGCCTCTGCCTTCGGCTCAGGTCATGAACTCAGGGTCCTGGGATTGAGCCCCACATCGGGCTCTCTGCTCAGCGGGGAGCCTGCTTCCCCTTCTCTCTCTGCCTGCCTCTCTGCCTACTTGTGATCTGTCAAATAAATAAATAAATAAAATTTTTTAAAAATAGTTTTAAGATATTATTTTTAAGTAATCACCACACCCACAATGGGGCTCAAGCTCACAATTCTGAGATCAAGAGTCACCCACTGTACCAACTGAGCCAGCCAGGGGCCTCAATGTTTATCATAAATCAGTATATTGGAATTTGGATTTTACACATCAGTCTGATGAGCTCAGTGAATATGAGTTCTTTACTGAGAGAAACAAGCTGCCTCTTAATGTTCACTATGTACAATGGCAAAGATCTTAATTGAAAACTGAACATTTCAGTCTTTCAGTTATTTTCAAATATCCATATATCCACTTCAGGATATTTTCAAATATCCATATATTTTTATTCATATATTTGTTTTACCTTTAGAACATAAATGGTGATTTTAGGCCCCTGAATAAATTGTCCTTGCTTGGCTTTCTTTGTTTCTCATCTGAGAATTTAAAATTAAGTAAATTTAATTGACTATATTTATACATGAATGTATTTTGAGAGGAAGTCCCTGTTGCTCAGTATCACTGATTTAGCAGTTTAAGTGGCCAGTAAATATGTGGAATTTGAGCCTCCTTGGAATCAGTCCCAAAGTTCTATTCATGAACATATTGAAATTAAGTATTTTCAGAGCCATTAGATGGTGTGTAAATACACTGACTCGGGATATTTTTCATTGTGCTACTAGGCATCATAACTGCAATATCTGAATAAAAATTGCTAACCTATTAAAAGAAGTTGCTGGGGTGGCTGGCTGGCTCAGTTGGAAGCACACGCAACTCTTGATCTTAGGGTCATGAGTTGGAGCCCCACGTTGGTGTAGAGATCACATACATACATAAGTAAAAACATTTTTAAAAATTTTCTTAAGTTGTTGCCAGTGTCAAAAAGCAAAGACAAAGCAAAACCAATGAAAAAAGTGACGCTCCGCTTCTCCCACAAAGCAGAGGGGAGTGGCCAGGGAATAGAAAAGCCTTATCCTTCCTGTGCTGTCCTCACACCAATACTTAGTCTCTAGTGTGCCTCAAGCCCTCCTCTGTCCTTTCATGACTGGGGCATAGTGACAGTAGGATCCGCTTAAGTCATCAAGCCCTTGTGAAACTGCTTTCTCTCATGAGGCTCTCCAGCTATTTTAAGCCCTCATTTTCAATACTGTCTTAATATATGTATGTAGGCCCCACATGCCCAATAGGAGGCATTGGGCTTTTCAATCACACAATATAAAGTTGTATAGAAAACTAAGTGGTGTAGTACCAGATCTCAGGAACCAATCATCAGTCTAGGGAGAGGGAAAACTTTTGTTCTAAAATAACCACAAGTCTGGGGGGCGCCTGGCTGGCTCAGTCAGTAGAACATGCGACTCTTGGGACGCCTGGGTGGCTCAGTTGGTTGGGCGGCTGCCTTCGGCTCAGGTCATGATCCCAGCGTCCTGGGATCGAGTCCCACATCGGGCTCCTTGCTCGGCAGGGAGCCTGCTTCTCCCTCTGCCTCTGCCTGCCACTCTGTCTGCCTGTGCTCGCTCTCTCGCTCTCTCTCTGACCAATAAATAAATAAAAAATCTTAAAAAAAAAAAAAAAAAAAGAACATGCGACTCTTGATCTTGGGGTGGTGAGTTCGAGCCCCATGTCAGAGGGTAGATTGTAATCTTAATAAAAAAAAACTTTAAAATAACCACAAATCTGGATGTGCAAGATGAAATTAACCACTCCCATTTATAACATGTCAATGATAATTTAACCCCTTTTGTCTGGTAAGTATTTTCCAACCAATTAAACATTGTTGGCACATCATGGTAAGTTTTACGAAAAAGAGAAAAAAGTATTACTAAATTCAACCTTAAGTTTAAAGCAAAGAAATGAAAGAAACATTCCTTGCTTCTGCCACAAGCCTACAACAAGGTAGGCTTTTTCTGGAGAAAAATTTGTCCTGAAGTTCCTCCACAGCTTTTTAAAAATAATCTATAGAATTTTAACTCCCTTCACATTCACTAATGTCTCTTTGTGGACATTGTTCAATGTGAAAGGAAGAACTGAAGTAAAAAATGTTTATAATTCAAGAAGTCTTTTTGTGAGAGATAATGAAGTTAGAAACAAAATACCCACAAACCGAATGCTCCAGAGTTTCGCTAATTTCACTTTTCCGGGATCTCATCCAAGGGTGAACAAGAAAAAAAGCACCTACACGTGGTGCCAGGAGAAAACACAGAATTTTGGATAGGGAATCAGAAAACCTAAATGCTGACCCTGGCTTTGTCACTAACTTGTTGGGTGAAATAGAAGTAAGCTGCTTAGTCTTTCTGCTCTGGAGTTCCTCATCTCTAAAGTCAGGGGATTGGACTAATAAATTCCAACATTCCTATAGACTCCTCCCTCTGTTTCTTTGGTTTCCATGGCTCCCTGCTCTCTGGTTCTTCTAATATTTCTGGTTCCTCCTTTCTCGCAATTCTTCTTCCTATTGTCGCATAAAGGTAGAAGTCTCTCTAGTAAGCTGTCGCTGACTCCCTTTTTTCTCTAATCCTCTCCTGCGATATTATATTCTCTGTGGTGGATACTGGTGTATCACCCAGACCCCTCCTTTTTTGTTCTTGTTTAAGGTTTTATTTTTAAGTAATCTCCACACCTAAGTGGAGTTCCAACTCACAACCCCAAGATCAAGAGCCCCACACTCCACTGCCTGAGCCAGCTAGGTGCCTTCCAGATCTCCTCCCTCTTTACTGACTTTCCTTTCCTCAGCTGCTGGGAAGGTTGGAGGATGACAAATCTCAGCTGAGTTCCTCTCTGGGAATTGCCCTCATGAAAAGAGAGCCACCTTACCCAAGGTCACATCCTTTTCCTGAGGAAAGCCACATCCAATGTTTGTTCAGTATGGGAATGAGAAGACCCAATCCCCTTACTCCAAGATGAGATAACTTTGAAGAGCCAGCCATACCTGCTCCAGAATTCTCCTGGTTTCTATTGTAACTGCATTGCAGCTCAACTCCCCCAGTTCAATAGGTGTTGATCCTGAGAGCACTCCTCAACAAACCACCTACACAAAAATATTCATCTCAGTGTCTGTTTCTTGGAGAACCCAAGTTAAGACAGTTGGTGCCAGGAGTGATTCAAGGAAGCTGACTGTAAAATGAGATATTGGAACTAGACCACTCATCTTCCACCTGGCAGTGACTACCCCATCACTGGTGGCCAGAGGAACGTGACAAGCTCTTGCCATGCAGTACTACTACTAAAACTTTCACTAGTGGTGGAATACTAATGGAAGGGGATACAGCAGCTTTTGAGAGGTTAGGGAAAGTACTAACAGTAGTGTTAACGAGAGTGAAATCAGATGGATTTTTCTGAGTGTCACTGATGCATTGGAAAAAAGACATCAGAAGACTAAGAGTGATTAATCATCAACTGAAGGCCAAGTGTGAAAACCAGAGGGCCTCATTGGAAGCATATACAAAGATTCTCATCTCCTGCAGCCAGAGGTAAAAAATAAAACCTGTAGATGGACCCAGACCCTGGACTTAATTATAAGAGTAGTGGAAACCCAAAGAAATTTGAATTCTCCAGTCTGCTGTGCCAGGGTCAGGGCTCTGAGTAAGAAGAGGTGATGAAATCTCAAGACTTGGGATGGGAACATTTGGATTGATCCACACAGAAACTTTGAAACTTGGGGTGCCTGGGTAGCTCAGTCATTAGGCGTCTGGCTTTAGCTCAGGTCACGATCCCAGGGTCCTGGGATGGAGCCCCAAGTCAGGTTCCCTGCTCGGCGGGAAGCCTGCTCCTTCCTCTCCCACTCCCCCTGCTTGTGTTCCCTCTCTTGCTGTGTCTCTCTCTGTCAAATAATAAAATCTTAAAAAAAAAAAAAAAAAAGAAAGAAAAGAAAAGAAACTTTGAAACTATGAATCTCTCTAAACTTTCTGGAACAGCAGAAATGGCCCACTGCTCCTGTTAAGGCTTCACATAAATCATGCAGAGGCCCCTCAACCTAGATAAGATATCAAAGAAGGATTTTCAAGAGCAGCCTTGCCACTTGAACAATACAACCCAGCAAACATTATGGTATTAGAAGTGTCAGTAGTGGGAAAGGATGCCATGTGAAACGTCTGGCAACTTCCAATAGAGAATCACATGTAGATCCCAAAGGTACTGGAGTAAGGCTATGCCAACTTCAGTGTAGAATTTTCCACCATTTGAAAAATAGCCCCAGACATGCTATTGTAATCCAGTAAAGACAGAAGATTGATTATAGGATATCAAGTGAACACTAGGCTGCCTATTACAAGATTGTTTCTATCAGGCCCATCTGTTACACAGTGGAAGTGGTAAATATGGGATCAGGCAGGAACAGTGTCAGGAGAGCACAGTATGTTGCATAAGCAGGTGATCCAGAACCCCCTGTCATCCTCTGCTGGTACACTGATGTCTCTCCCTCAGCTCATACCTACAGCCGCCTTGGCATATTCAGAGGATCCACTGGGGCTTTCTTAGGAGTCTCTGATTCATTTTTTAAAGTAAATGGACAAGCGTGACAGCCATAGTCTTAAGAAGTTTCTGGTAGAGGCTTCCCCACAGGCTGTGGTTATCCACTTTCTGTGGGAAGAGAAGTAACATGAGGTAGGAATATACATATGGGCAGCCTTGGAAATCTGGGCAAGTTGGTCAGGAGTCTGAAAGAAGAAAGACTAAAAGATAAGGTTGAGGGCCTGTCACCCAGACCACCAAGAAAGCCACCTAGATCAGCGAGGTGCTGACTGAGGGTAAGGGAATTCTAGAATGGGTAGTGGAGGAGGGACACCTTGAGTTATAGTTCTACCTGAAGGCCAGCTATATTAGAGGGCTGAGTCCATCCCACCAACCTTTCTTTTACAAGTTTCCCCCAGGAAAAGAGACCAGTTAGAATACTGGAGGTGTTGAACTGGCTTTATAAAGCAAGTGGATCTGAGTGGCATAATAGGTAGGCTGTCGTGGATGCTGTGCTGTATTGCCCACACTCTCTGTTCTGGACCAAGGCACTTATTCTCACAGATACTGGGTGTGTTGGTTGCCAAAAACTCCCAGCTAAGTCTTTCTCCAAGGATTGCCTTCAGCAGATGAGCACTTTCTCCCCTCCAAGATCATTTTCCTTGCCTGGCATAAAGTCCAGGACCCTTGCCCCAAGATGGGACACCTCTGAAGGCCCATCCCTGCTTGAGAAATCCCACTGGGTCATCTGAGGCCTCTGTTGCAACCGTGCTGCTGTTCAGCTCCTCTCATTGCCCGTTCCTCTTGCATTCACTCCCACACAGGTATCATCCCATGGGCACGTCCCCTGTGACATCCAACACACCAGGGTTTTGGGGTGTTAATGTTTAATGGGTACAGTTGCAGTTTGAGAAGATGAAAAGTTATGAAGATAGATGGTGGTGATGGTTGCACAATAATGTAAATGCATTTAATGCCACTGAGCTGCACAGTTAAAAATGGTGAAAACGGTAATACTTACGTTATTCTGTTTTACCACAATAAAAAAAACTCCTGTGCGTGAATCTTCCTCAGGGTCTTCTTTCTTAAGGAACCTAACCAAAAAACCTCTGTGAATATGGCAAAAATTGCTAGCTTCCACCAATATTCATCCTTTCTTTTTCTTTAGTAATGGAACTCAGTCCGAAACTGCAAGCAGTCTTGCCCTTGGCCATTGGATATGAGACGTGTAACTAGGATGTGAGACATGTGACTAAGTTTGGCCAGTTGGGTGTGAGAAGTATATGGGCCACTTCCTGGTCATGCTGTTAAAGTAACAGACATGCCCTCCCCTGGTCTCCACTGTTTTCTGCTGGCCATGATGCAGATGCAGTGGCAGGAGCTGGAGACAGAGATGAAAGTCAGAGATAGAAGATGACAGAGTCACCCTACCAACCCTAGACTGATTATCTCTAGCTGTTACAGGAGATATAAATCAACTTCTGTATTGTTTAAGCCATGGAATTTGAGGTATCTTTGTGATGACAGCTCGGCTTGTATCTTCGCACTTTGACTCCAAAATTCATTCCTCTAATCCTGACTCTTTTTACAAACAGCTCCTATTTCTTGTCCCCAGTTTTGAGACTCAGCATGTTCACACCATAATTTATCCTAATGCTTTCTAAGCTTTGTTCCTCCTTTGTTCTTTATTTCTAATAATACCACAGTTTCCTGCTTTTGAAGAAAGAGCCTTGAACATTCACACAGTGGAATACAATTCAGCCATTAAAAAGGAGGAGGAGATAGCCCAAGATATACTGATAATGGAACCACTCCCAAGATCTGTTGTTAAGTGAAGAAAGTAAAGTGCAGTATTATGTCTGTAATATACCACTATTTGTGTTAGAGAAAATAAAAGACTACTTACCTCTATAAATATTTGTATGTGCATAAAGTATCTTGGGAAGGATAACCAAAGCCTTGAGTTGCTGCTCTATTTAATTTATTTATTTTAGATTTTTTTCCTTCTTTCTAAAGTAGTCTTTACATCCAACATGGGGCTTGAATTCACAACCCAGAGATCAAGAGTTTCATGCTCCACCTACTAAGCCAGCCAGGCACCCCTGTTTGGGTTGCTGCTCTAGATAGGACAGCTGGGGGACAAGCTGGCGGAAAAACTAATTTCTTACATATACCTGTTCGAATTGTGTACTGTGTGCAAAGAGCTGCTAGATTATACAACCCAAGGATGCACTATTCAAATTCTAATTTGTGTAACCAGCACCTCTGGGATTGTGCTGTGTGTGCCCTGGGCGGCTGTTCCTATCAGTCCTGTTATGCATGTTTTACATACTCAAAAAAATTTTCAAGAAAATATGCTTACTCTTTGTTCTATAATTTAAACAAAACAGCTATTTTCTGAAACTGTCTCAGTTTAAATATCCTAGGATTTCATAGATTTCTGTCTGAATTGTTATTTACATCTCTGTTACCAACCATCAATTTAAAAATGAGCTTTTATTATCATTTTAGAGTTCCCACTCTATTTTTTTTAAAGATTTTATTTATTTATTTGACAGAGAGAGATCACAAGTAGGCAGAGAGGCAGGCAGAGAGAGAAGGGGAAGCAGGCACCCTGCTGAGCAGAGATCCTGATTCGGGTCTTGATCCCAGGACCCTGAGACCATGACCTGAGCCAAAGGCAGAGGCTCAACCCACTGGACCACCCAGGCGTCCTGTAGAGTTCCCACTTTTAAAAAAGAATAAAAAAATAAAAAAGAGTTCCCACTCTTTTCAGGAACTTCCTTCAGCACTGAAAGGACCAGGAAGCTTTTTCCTCGAAAGAACTCCAAGGTGAGATGGGGGGGGGGGGCGCGCAGGACACTAAAACCCACCTAACGGTGTGACCCCTACAATTCTCCTCCTCCTCCTAGGAGCTATCAGTGATCAATTATTTAGTAGGGACTGAGGACCTGAAAAATGTCCTTAACTTTAGACCCTGCAAATTCTGCTACTATTAATTTCCCACGTATCCTAAGGAAAACATCCGCAGTACACACAAAGGTATATGTACCAGAATGCTCACGTGTCTTATTTCTATTTCTGTTGTCTAAAAACAAACCACAGAGCCATAGATATAGGACTCGTTAAATCTAGTACAGTTCATCTAGGTAATGGAACTCCAGATGTTAGAAGAATAACGAAATGGGAAAATGATTACATTGTATTGATAAATGATAAAAGCAAATTACAAGGCATAGGTAAAGGTATTATCCTAAGACAATCCCAATGTGGTGTTTTTGTTTGTTTTAAGTAAGCTCTGCACCCAATGTGGGATTTGAACTGCCAACCCTGCGGTCAAGAGTTGCATGCTCTTGGGGCACCTGGGTGGCTCAGTTTTTAAGCATCTGCCTTTGGCTCAGGTCATGATCTCAGGGTTCTGGGATGGAGCCCTACATCAGGCTCCCTGCTTGGGGGGGAGGCCTACTTCCCCTTCCCCCATTCCCTCTGCTTGTATTCCTGCTCTCGCTGTGTCTCTCTCTGTCAAATAAATTAAATCTTTAAAAAAAAAAAAAAAAGAGTTGCATGCTCTTACCAACTGAACCAGCCAGGTGCCCCCCAATTTGTTTTTTTAAGAAATGTGTATAACTGTATCTGGAGAAGATATTTGCCAATATGTTAATACTGCCTTTCTTTGGGAGTTGGGCTTATTGTGCTTGCCTGAATTTTCTCAAGTTACAATTAATCCATTTTCTCTTGTAATTAAAAAAATGTTACCCCTACCCAAAGTCAGTTTGAGGGGTTCTTTGAACATTTTTTGTTCCTCATTAGTCTCCCATAGTACTCTGAGGCATATATATATACCAATTTTAAATGAGAAACATCAATCCTGGGTTATGTAAAGAATTCTTCCAATTTTAGTATATGTGCTGCCGAAGCGAGCACTAAAGAATTCTTCCAACTTGATTATATATACTATAACAAGGAGGTAAGAGTAGAGGGGTGGCAGATGATAAGGGGGTAAGGGTGGGTAAAACAGATTAAATGGTTTTGTTACCTTTGTTGTAAGTTTTCCTTCCAGAAAAAGTAACTTAATGATTTTCTAGCTAAATGAGCTATTTTACATTTGTAGAGATGACAAACTTCACTATTCACCAGGACCATATGCTTTTTTGGTATTCATACAGGCTTTGAAGTCTAAAATACATGCTGTTTAGGAATGTTAGTCTAGACTAGAGAATAATAGCTCTCCCCTAAATAATATATAAGTATCTTTTTAAATTACCCTTGGTAAGAGGAAATTTTAAAAATAGAAGATGTTGGTTAGAATCAAGTTCTATAAATTAGTACATTCCTTGTAAAACATTTATGGATTTGATTGAAGGATTATTTTAGACACATTTGTGTATAATATAAAGACAAATTCAATGTAAAAAATTTTAGTAATGAAAAAGTGAGTCCTAAAAAGACCAGCAGGTGGCATAAATAATTTATTTAATCAAAACTGCCAAGATCTATATGGTAAAATACACTTTCCCTGACCTTTCCCCTGTGGAAAAAAAAAATCTCGTGAATATTTAGACCAAAATTCCCAATTAATGTATCACTAACAAGATTAACTTAGTTATAAATACAAAAATTAAAATTGCAGGACAGATAGATCTCATAGATATTAACCCAGAGCTAAATTGTAAACTTGTGTGCCCAGGCCCATCATTAAACTTAAACACAAAAGACAACATATAATGAGAGTGTCTAAGCTGGATGTTCCACCCAGCACACTTCAGCATCTCTGAAGTAGGAAGAGTATGCTGACAGCAGAGCTCAAGAAAATAATGTTTTTAAAAGCTACGTGGGTATGCACCTGCCCCAATTAATTACTCTACAAGAAAAACATGAACTGGAATGTTGGTCTCAACATTCAGTCTTTACTGGGAACTAGTAAAGTTCCAAGACACCAACCTGTCAGATAGCCTTTGGCTGCCTTGGATCTATAATAGGATATTTTCCCCCATTCACCAAGAGGAAATGTTGTCTCTGCTTACTTTTTTTTCCCCAAGATTTTATTTATTTATTTGACAGACAGAGATCACAGGTAGGCAGAGAGAGGAAGAAGCAGGCTCCCTGCAGAGCAGAAAGCCTAATGTGGGGCTTGATCCCAAGACCCTGGGATCATGAACTGAGCCGAAGGCAGAGGCTTTAACCCACTGAGCCACCCAGGTGCCCCTCTGCTTACTTTTCTACCTGCTCTCCTGAAAATAGTTCCCATCTGAGAGACACACGCCAGAGAGATAGTTGACGGTGTGGTGGGATTGGCCTTGACTTAACACTGGCTGAGCTACCCGGGCTCCCTCCATAATCTTTATTTGGATGAATTTAATTCTTTTTTATCATTGTTATTATTTTTATCATAACTTTTTTTTAAATAAACATACAGTGTATTATTAGCCCCAGGGGTGCAGGTCTGTGAATTGCCAGGTTTACACACTTCACAGCACTCACCATAGCACATACCCTCCCCAATGTCCATAACCCCACCACCCTTTCCCTATCCCCCTCCTGCCAGCCCCCCTTAGTTTGTTTTGTGACATTTGGATGAATTTAATTTTTTTAATTTTTTATTTTTTTAAGATTTATTTATTTATTTATTTGACAGATAGAGATCACAAGTAGGTAGAAGCAGGCAGAGAGAGAGAGGAAGCAGGCTCCCCGCCGAGCAAAGAGCCCTATGCGGGGCTCGATCCCAGGACCCTGAGATCATGATCCGAGCCAAAGGCAGAGGCTTTAATCCACTGAGTCACCCTGGCGCCCCTGGATGAATTTAATTTTTAAGTGCAAATATTACTCAAGATATACAAGCTTGACAAAACCCATCTAACCTGAAGAATGTCTAAATCAGATAACTATTCAATTATGTAAATCATCAGTGATTCATTTCCGAGACTTTCCAGGTGTCTCCACTGGGTGTTTCAGGAAACATGCTCCACTGTTACTGTACTATTTGCTTTTCTGTGGACACCTTACACCCAGCTGCATTTTGAAGCATCACCTCTCAGAGTCTTGGCCCCTCCCATATTAGCCAGGAAGCAGTACTGAAAGTCTTCAGCTTTTTCCTCAAGTGAGACATTCACTGTCCTGCTCTGTTATTTGCAAGCAGTCGTTAGCTTGCAACCCAGGTAGGCCAAATATTAATCGGAAGGCAATTGGGGTGGAGGGATGTAGAATAAAGTTTTTTTAAAAACTGTACTATAAAACAGAAACAAAGAAAAAAAAAAAACAACTGTGCTATAAATAATGATTGGAATCCAAGTCCAACCCACAAAAGTTGGATTCACACATAATAAAGTTGAAACCATTCAAATTTTGGTATATCGATATAGTAGGCACTCAATATATATTTGCTGGATAAATGAATATGGATGGGGCACCTGGGTGGCTCAGTCAGTTAAGTGGCTGTCTTGGATTCAGGTCATGATCCCAGGGTCCTGGGATCGAGTTCTGCATCAGGCTTCTTTCTCAGCAGGGAGCTAACTTCTGCCTCTGCCTGCTGCTCCCCTGCTTGTATTCTCTCTGTGTGTGTCAAGTAAATAAAATCTTTTAAAAAATAAAAGTAAATAAATGAATATTGATAGTGCTTCTTAGCACGAGGAATTTATAGACTGAGATTCCGTCTCACTCTGCCTGCCCAGGGAGGCACCTACTCTTTAACTAACACCTGGCAGCTCTTAATAGCTGCAGGTATCACAAGGTATTGCAAGTTGGATCTTGGTAACTAGGGATATGACTGTATTGGTGTCTTAGGCAAAGATCTTCTCTTTGAAAGTAACTTGGGGGACTTACTTTAAGGGCAGTAGCCCATTGGTGCTCATATCTTTCGGTGTGGGCAGTTCTCATAGAAGGATAGTTGTGGGCTGGAATATAAGGGGTATTTATTATGTTTGGTATTTTAGAACTTCATGTCATTTTAGTTTAGACTCATATGGTGCTAAGGGATTGAGATTCACTAACATTAGCTAAATAAAGGGATTTATTGTAAGAAGTGATCCTAAGTCTACCATTAATCCAAAAGGAATCATCACCAGGCTTCCTGTGGCTAGGGTGGACGGTAGTTCTAGGCTCAAAGTTTTCAGAAGCCCTCAGCTGCAGGTCTCTGTGGCCTTTTCTGATGATGCTCCTCCATTAATAGGCTGTGAATTGACCTGCCTCCCACAGAGAAGGAGAACCTGTGGCATCAGGCAGCAGGGTGAAGGTCATCAGTTACCATGAAGATTGGCAGCCCTCTCTGATGAATTAGCTGTGGCCCAGAAGAACAGGGTGCATGGTCAGGCACAGGCAGATGGGGCACAGATCATAGCTGTTTACCAAGGAGGACTATGGTGGCCCTTAATTTATTATCTCTCTGGTAACCAGTAGAATGTGGCAGAAGCGACTTCTGGGTCAAAAGAGGCCATGAAGTTTCCACTTAGTTCTCCTGGAATGCTTGCTCTTGAAATGACCCCTTTTGGAAGCCAGCGGCCATGCTGTGAGAAGCCCAGGACGCTTGGAGAGGACATTGTAGATATTCCAGTCAGTAGTCCCAGCTGAGGCCACCCTTTGCATCATACCAGCCCAGGCACCGCATGTGAGTGATGGAACCTTCAGATTACCACAGCCCCCGGCTATTCAAGTCACCCCCAGCATTTGAGTTCCCAGCTAAGGGCCCAGGCACCATGGAACAGAGACGTCTCCGCTACAGCAGATGCACATTCCTTACCCATAGGGCTTGTGAGCATAATAAAATGATTATGGCTTTTACCACTAAATTTGGGGTAGTTTAATAAAAACAACAGTAGAACCCCAGAATATAAAGCATGACACATTCAAAAAAACCCAAAAGAAGGTGGTATGGCAGACCAACGTGGGCTCTTACTGGATATTTGATTTAACAGCCACCTCTACTGCTTTCTACTGTGAGAAGTCCAAAATCAGATAAAGAAAAAGGCAAGATCATCTGAAACAAGTGTGGTTGGGAAGATGTGGCTTATGCCTCTGTATAATCCCTAAACCAAGCAGAAAACATTATTCATTTTCAGTCTCTCCCATTTACTATAGAGATAAATACAGAGGCTCTGGTTCCACCCAGGTTTTGCTTTATATGAGGGCTCCTTATCGAGCAGGGCCCCACCAGGGTGACTCTCCCCCAACTCTGAGCAACAACCCAACAGATATCTCAGCTGCCCTCCTAGCTTGCTAACGCCAGGCAACTGCTGCACACCCTGGCCATGCTTCCATCCCACCACCAGCAAAGCCATCTTCCTGTTAGTCGCCCTAGTTCTCCAAATACCAGAGAAGAAAAGACAAGAAATACTGTTGTTTCTTTTGGCCCAGGTATGATTCCCCTGTCGCCTGGGCCATTCTACAGTGGGCATCAATTTCAAGGATACCCTGCTGTGGCTCACTCTACCCTATGTTGATTGTATGGCTTTGCATGAATTGTAAATCAGGAGGCATTAGATCTTTAGGTCATTGCACGTGGTTTTCACTGTGGAATGCACTCAGGGTGCAGGGCAAATGCCTACTGACCCCGTGTTTATTTTTTCAGCTGGTGATTGAAGCTCTGGCCCAGTTATAATAGATGTGAATGCCAATGTCTTTTCCACTTTCAACTTTAGTGCAAATCTTGCACTGAATAGGGGTTGTATTTCCACTCTCAGCATGTAAAATAGAAGTAATTGTCATGTATGTGTTTCCAAAATAAATATCATTGTGTTTGCCCTCCCACCTCCACCATATAGAACTGTTTTTTTTTTTTAAGACATGAACACGGAAAAATAATATTCCAGACTTCTGGGGAATGTTACTAATATCTCCAAGAATGGGGGGCATCTGGGTGGTACATTCGGTTAAGCATCTGGCCCTTGATTTAAGCTCAGCTCCTTAACTCAGGATCGTGAGATCAAACCCTGCGTGGGGCTCCATGCTCAGTGCCAAGTCTCCTTAAGACTCTCTCCCCCAACCCCACTTGCTCTCTCTCAAATAAATAAGTTAATTTTAAAAATATATATCTCCAAGAATGCACAGACCCATGAGCATGTACTGCTGGCCAATATGCTGGGTGTGAAGCAACTCATTGTGGCAGTCAATAAGATGGCCATCGCAGAGCCGCTTTATGATAGTGCATGCTTTGAGGAGATCTGCAAGGAGGTGAAGGCCTAAATCAAGAAGATCTAGTTACAACTCTGAGGTTGTTGCCTCTGTGCCCATCTCAGGCCGGCATGGGGACAGCATGATAGAACCCAGCACCAAGATGTCCTGGTTCAGAGGCTGGAAGATTACCAGGAAAGAAGGAAACGTGGTGGCCACGACATTACTAGAAGCACTGGACTCCATCATTCCCCCTGCCTGCCCTATGGACAAGCTCCGGCAGCCGCCTCTACAGGATGTATACAAGATGGGGGCATTGGTACCATGCCCGTGGGCTGGGGGGAAACAGGCTTCCTCAAGCCTTTGCCCCTGCAACATCACCACGGATGTCAAGTCTATGAAGATGCACCACGAGGTGGCTGAGGCCCTGTGGAGTGACAATGTGGGCTTCAAAGTGAAGAATGTCAGTGAAGGACGTCAGGTGGGACTACGTGGTGGGAGAAAGAAAGAATGAGGTCCTTAGACGTGGGGAGTGCCATCTCCCAGGTGATTATTCTCAACCACCCCTGCAGCATTGCAGCAGCTACTCCCCAGTTCTGGACTGCCGCATGGCCCATATCGCCTGCAAGCCTGCAGACATCAGGGAGAAGATTGGCACTCAGGCAAGAAGCCGGAAGACAATCCCAAAGTCCCAAAACCTGGGGATTCAGCCATCATTCAGATGATTCCATAAAGTTCATGTGTGTGGAAAGCTTCTCAGAGTAACTACCCCTTGGTCGCTTCACTGTATGTAACATGAAACAGACAGTGGCTGTGAGGGTCCTCAAGAATGTGGAGAAACAGCAGCAGCTGGTGGCAAAGTCACCAAGTCTACCAAGAAAGTGGCCAGGAAGCAAGTGGTGACAGCCCAGGCTTTTCTAGGCCTTTCCAGGCCGGGGACAGCCCAGGAGGAGCCACAACTGGATAAGAACAGCATAAGGAGAAGCCTTGGACTTACTCTTCTCTTGCCTGAACTCTCTTAAACCTGTCCCTGCTATCGCAGTTCTCTTTTTGGTGACGAGTTTGAGGCATGGGAATAAAGCACAGCAAGTCTTCCTTTGGGCAGGGTGGAGGGAAGCAGGCTTTTCTTTTAATTATAAAGACTTAAAATTTTTTTAAATTTATTTTAAGTAATCTCTATACTTTAAGTAATCTCTGTACTTCAAGCCCAACATCGGGCTTGAACTCAAAACCCAGAGATCAAGTCACATTCTCGTCCAATTAAACCAGCCAGGGGGGACGCCTGGGTGGCTCAGTTGGTTAAGCAGCTGCCTTTGGCTCAGGTCATGATCCCAGCGTCCTGGGATCGAGTCCCACATCGGGCTCCTTGCTCGGCAGGGAGTCTGCTTCTCCCTCTTCCTCTTCCTGCCACTCTGTCTGACAAATAAATAAATAAAATCTTTAAAAAAAAAAAAAACAGCCAGGGACCCCCGTAATTATAATTTTTTTTAAAAAAAATATTCTACTCTATAATCCATGACCACTCTTCTGCCTGTAGTATTTCACACCTCCTTAACTGAATAACATACTCCTTTTTCTGTGTATTAATCATTTAACAAATATTGATTGAATGCCTACTGTGAGCCAGATACTGAGGATTCAAGGATGCTCAAGATAGACAAAATGAGGTTTTTTCCCCTAATGAACCTATATTTAGGATCAGGGAGACAGACAGTAAACAAGTAAATAAATAGATAAGGTAATATATTTTTATTTTTTAATTTAAAAATTTTTTAAAGTAATCTCTACACCCAATGTGAGGCTCAAACTCACAGCTCTGAGATCAACAGTCACATCCTCTACTGACTGAGCCAGCCAGGTGCCCCAAATGAGGTTATTTTACATTGAGAAAAATGCTTTGAAGAAAATAAGCAGGGGTAATGAACAACTAATGTCACTTTAGGTAGAGTGGTCAGAGAATGCCTCTCTGAGACCTAGAACCTACAAAGGAGCTGGGGAGATAGGCAAAGGCCAGATCAAGCACAACCTTAGGGGCTTCTCCCCCGAGATGATTCTTCCCAAAGGAGTGACATGATCAGATCTATATATTTTTTTTAAGATTTTATTTATTTATTTGACAGAGAGAGATTACAAGTAGGCAGAGAGGCAGGCAGAGAGAGAGGGAGAAGCAGACTTCCCACTGAGCAGAGAGCCCGATGCGGGGCTCAATCCCAGGACCCTGAGATCATGACCTGAGCCTAAGGCGGTGGCTCAACCCACTGAGTCACCCAGGTGCCCCACAGATCTATATTTTTAAAGTCTCAAATCTTAAAGTCTCTTGGCTGACATGAGGAATGGATGGGAGGTAGGTTGGGGCTAATTCAGGAGGGTGGAAACCAGTCACTAGACTGCAATCATCCATAAGAAGAGGCTGCTTCTCTTGGGCCTTCAGTAAAATGTATGTTTTGAGTGTTTTTTAGACAATGGTCACAGATTTGCTCTGATTAATTCACATGCATTGTTGGCTGCTACTAGTTGGCTAGACAGTACCCTTCTCTTAACGTCTTTAGTTCTGTGTCTCACCAGCTGAACAAATCATCATTTTGAACTTGTGAAAATGCAATAAATATATTAATTCATGCTACAAATGTTTTGAGCACCTGGTATGTGTGGGGCACTGTGTTAAGATTTGGATATTCAAGGGCCGCCTCAGTGGCTCAGTCTGAAGTAGCTGCTTTCGGCTCGGGTTGTGATCCCAGAGCTCTGGGATCAAGCCCCGCACTGGGCTCTGTGCTCACAGGGAGTCTGCTTCTTCCTCCCCTGCTGCCCCTCCCTGTACCTTTCCTCTCATGCTCCTGCTCTCACTCTCTCAAATAAATAAATAAAATCTTAAAAAAAAAAGATTTGGATATTCAAAAATAAATGAGGGGCACCTGGGTGGCTCAGTGGGTTAAGCCTCTGCCTTCAGCTCAGGTCATGATCTCAGGGTCCTGGGATAGAGCCCCGCATCGGGCTCTCTGCTCAATGGAGAGCTTTCCTCTCTCCCTCTGCCTGCCTCTCTACCTACTTGTGATCTTTGTCCGTCAAATAAATAAATAAAATCTTAAAAAAAAAAATGACACTTGGTCACAGCTCTCCAGGAAACTACAGTCTGGGAACAAGAAGGCAGCCTACCAGAGACAAGTAAATCAGAAATGAGATCGTGCTTTGCTTTCCTTGTGGGAGTAGAATAAACCTCCAGAGCCCTGGGAGCAGAATGATTCCTCAGATCTCTAGATGGGCTGGGGAGAGAAGAATCAGAAAGACTGAGCTTACCTCATAAATGAAAAGAGAATTTGTATCCTCAACTTCGTTTCATCTGTGCAGCATTCCCTGGGGTGCAGCCCCTGCACCTGATGTGCTGGTATGATTTTCTTTTTACTTCCTGATATCTGGGATGATAGAATCCAGAAAAAAGACAGGTCCTCTGGGGGCACCTGGGTGGCTCAGTCAGTTGAGTGTCTGACTCTTGGTTTTAGCTCAGGTCATGATCTCATGGTTGTGGGATCAACCCCCACTTCAGGCTCCATTCTCTCTCCCTGTCCCTCCCCCACTTGTACTCTCACTCTCTCTAAAATAAATTAAAAACCCTTAAAAAAAAAAGAGTAAAAAGAAAAGAGAGGTCCTCTGGCTTCAAGGAAGTTTAGAGCCAGCTTATTATAAAAAGTGATTTCTCCAATCAAACAAAATATTTTCCACAATTACAAATCACATGTCCTTGTCAAATAAAAACTTCGATGAGTCGTGACATTTAAAAAATGCCTTAAATAAAAAACATACGGAGAGGCACCTGGGTAGCTCAATGGATTAAGCCTCTGCTTTCAGCTTAGGTCATGATCTCAGGGTCCTGGGATGAAGCCTGCTTCCCCCCCTTTCTGCCTGCCTCTCTGCCTTCTTGGGATCTCTCTCTCGGTCAAATAAATAAATAAAATCTTAAAAAAAACATATATGGAAAAGTTCCTTTTGAAGAGGGACCCCTCCCCAACATGACAGCAAGCTAGAAACTGAAGTCTGCTACCTCCTTTTCCTCTTAACACTTTCATGTACACGTGTATAAGGAGAATTAAACCTGCAGCGGTTTTCAACTATGGCCACATATGGAATCACCCAAGGAGGTTCAGAAAAAATATTAATGCCTGGATGCCAGCCCCAAATATTCTTATTTAATTGCTTTGAGGCATGTCCTCAGCATCAGTATTTTTTAAAATCTCTTTTTTGGGGGCACCTGGGTGGCTCAATCAATTAAGCATCCGCTTTCAGCTCAGGTCATGATCCCCGTGTCCTGGCATCGAGTCCCGCATCAGGCTCCCTGCTCGGCAAGGGAGTCTGATTCTCCCTCTCCCTCTGCCCCTTCTCATGTACTCTCTCCCTCTCTATCTTTTACTATCTCTCAAATAAATAAATAAACAAAATCTTAAAAGGAAAAAAAAAACCTATTTTTTTAAGGATTTTATTTATTATTTGAGAGAAAGAATGAGAGAGAGAGCACAAGATGGGGGTGGGTCAGAAGGAGAAACAGACTCCCCACTGAACAGGGAGCCTGATGCAGGACTCAATCTCAGCACTCCAGGATCATGACCTGAGCGGAAGGCAGTTGCTTAATGAACTGAGCCACCCAGGCACCCTTAAAATCTCTTTCCAGGTGATTCTAATGTGCAGCCAGGATTGGGAACTACTGGTCTGCTAGCCTCTTGAAGAGTTGCACTCAGGACCAAAGACTAAACTATAGACTCAAGGTACAACAATTTGTTTCCCCAGACTAGGTCTGGTTCCCCAATCACGTATTCCTATAGTGCCCTGTACTTTTCCATCTTGGGATTTAAACAGTTTATAAGTGTGTGTGTGTGTGTGTGTGTGTGTGTGTGTGTGTGTGTGTGTTTAAAAAAGTGAGAGAAATTGCTAGACTAACGTTAGTCTTCTTCTTGGAATATAATCTTCCTGAGGGCAAGGCATTTGTGTACCGAGGCAGTTCAGTATTGTGGTTAAAAATATAAGTTCTGGGTGGCTCAGTCAGATAAGCGTCTGCCTTCAGGCCAGGTCATGATCCCAGAGGCCTGGCATCAAGCCCTTCATCGGGCTCCCTGCTCAGTGGGAAGCTTGCTTCTCCCTCTCCCACTCCCCCTACTTGTGTTCCCTCTCTTGCTGTGTCTCTCCCTGTCAAATAAATAAATAAATCTTTAAAAAAAAAAAACCCATCACTCATTTAGCCCATTCCTCACCCACCTCCCCTCTAGCAACCCTCAGTTTGTTCCCTATAGTTAAGAGTCTGTTAAGGTTTGCCTCCCTCTCTTTTTTTTTTTTAAAGGAAGTTTTCTTTTTTTTGTTTGTTTGTTTGTTTTTGTTTTTTAAGATTTTATTTATTATTTGACAGAGAGACACAGTGAGAGAGGGAACACAAGCAGGGGGAGTAGGAGAAGGAGAAGCAGGCTTCCTGCTGAGCAGGGAGCCTGATGCGGGGGGGCTTGATCCCAGGACCCCAAGCTCACGACTGGAGCTGAAGGCAGACACTTAACAACTGAGTCACCCAGGCACCCTGTCCCTCTCCTTTTTTACCCCCTTCCTCTATGTTTATCTGTTTTGTTTCTTAAATTCCAGATATGAGTGAGATCATATGGTAATTGTCTTTCCTGACTGATTTCGCTTAACTTGATACACTCTAGCTCCAACTACATCATTGCAAATGGCAAGATTTCATTCTTTTTGATGACTGAGTGACAGTCCATCATATATATGTATATATATACCACATCTTCTTTATCCGTTCATCAGTCGGTGGACATTTAGGCTCTTTCTGTAGCTTGGCTACTGTTGATAATGCTACTGTAAACATCGGGGTGCATATTCCCCTCACATCACTAATTTTGTACCCTTTGGGTGAATACCTAGTAGTTCAATTGCTGGGTCGTAGGGTAGCTCTATTTTTAACTTTTTGAGGAACCTCCATACTGTTTTCCAGAGTGGCTGCCCCAGTTTGTATTTCCACTAACAGTGTAAGAGCGTCCCTCATTCTTCAAATCCTCACGAGCATCTCTTGTTTCCTGTGTTAATTTTAGCCATTCTGACAGGTGTGGGGTGGTAGCTCATCATGGTTTTGATTTATATTTCCCTGATGCTGAATGATGTTGAGCATCTTTTCATGTGTCTGTTAGCCATCTGTATGTCTCCTTTGGAAAAATGTCTATTCATGTCTTCTGCCCATTTCTTAACTGGAATATTTGTTTTTTGGGTGTTGAGTTTGATAGTTCTTTATGGATTTTGGATACTAACCCTTTATCAAATATGTCATTTGTCATCTTCTCCCATTCCATGGGTTACCTTTTAGTTTTGTTGATTGTTTCCTTCACTGTGAGGAATATTTCTATCTTGATGACGTCTCAATAGTTCATTTTTGCTTTTGTTTCCCTTGACTTCAGAGAGGTGTCTAGTAAGAAGTTGCTACAGCTAATGTCAAAGAGGTTGCTTCCCGTATTCTCCTCTAGGATTTTAATGGCTTCCTGTCTCACATTTAGGTCTTTCATCTCCTTCATCCATTTTGAATTTATTTTTGTGTGTAGTGTAAGAGTGGTCCAGTTTCATTCTGTTGCATATTGCTATCTAGTTTTCCCAACACCGTTTGTTGAAGAGAATGTCTTTTTTCATTGGATATACTCTCCTGCTTTGTTGAAGATTAGTTGACCATATAGATATGGGTGCATTTCTGGATTTTCTTTCTGTTCCATTGATCTATGTGTCTGTTTTTGTGCCAGCACCATACTGTCTCAATAACTGTGGCTTTGTAATATAGCTTGAAGTCCAAAATTGTGATGCTTCCAGTTTTGCTTTTCTTTTTCAAGATTGCTTTGGCTATTCAGGATCTTTTGTTGTTCCATACTTTGGGTATTTAAAACAGAGGGAACTTAGTATTAGGAATTGGTTACATAGGCAATGGAAGAGTTGAGAAGCCAGACAGGGAGGAATGAGGCTATCTTGAGATTAGCCAGAGTAGGAAGCCTATGTTATTCCTAGAGCTAAAGGGACAATGAGAGGAGGTGGTATGACCACAGTCCAGAAGTTGGAGCCATCCATAGTAGAGACCCAAGAAGGACGGTTGTTGGGCCAGAGCCCAACAGGACAGTTGTTGGGCCAGAGCCATGAGAGAGAAGCCACCTGAATCAGACAGAGATGAGGAAGAAAGAATACCTTGGTTTCTTCCTTTCTCTTGCCCTCCAGTCTTTCACCAGTGCATTCCGTTGGACAAATCTCCCAGAAAGCCAGCTAGCAAAGGGGCTTTGGGAAATGGAAGTATTTCCTATGAAATAGATAAGAGCAGGAAAGGGCAAGGAATAGAACAAAGAGTAAAAATTATGTGTACATAGTAATATTTGTAATAATACATGTATACATATGTATATGTATGTATAAATATATAGATATAATTCCACTATGAATAAGATCATATGATAATTGTCTTTTCTGATTGACTTATTTTGCTTAGCATAATACCCTCCAGTTCCATCCACATCATTGCAAATGGCAAGATTTCATTTTTTTTAAAAGATTTTATTTATTTATTTGACAGACAGAGATCACAAGTAGGCAAAGAGGCAGGCAGAGAGAGGAGGAAGCAGGCTTCCTGCAGAGCAGAGAGTCTGACGTGGGGCTCGATCCCAGGACCCTGGGATCATGACCTGAGCCGAAGGCAGAGGCTTTAACCCACTGAGCCACCCAGGCGCCCCAAGATTTCATTTTTTTGGTGGCTGAATAGTATTCCTGTGTGTGTGTGTGTGTGTGTGTGTGTGTGTGTGTGTATCACATCTTATTTATCCATTCATCTGTTGATGGACATATCTGGGCTCTTTCCATATTTAGGCTCTTCTGGACATTGCTGCTATAAACATTGGGGTGCAAGTGCCCCTTCAAATCACTATTTTTATATCTTTGGAGTAAATCCTAGGAGTACAATTGCTGGGTTGTGGGGTAGCTCTATTTTCAACCTTTTGAGGAACCTCCATACTATTTTCCAGAGTGGCTGAACCAGTTTGCATTCCCACCAATAGTGTGAGAAGGTTCCCCTTTTTCTGCATCCTTGCCAGCATCTGTTGTTCCCTGAGTTATTAATTTTTAGCCATTCTGACTGGTGTGAGGTGGTATCTCATTGTGGTTTTGATTTGTATTTCCCTGATGCTGAGTGATGTTGAGCATTTTTTCATGTGTCTGTGGGTCATTTGGATATCTTCTTCAGATAAATGTCTGTTCATGTCTTCTGCCCATTTCTTGATTGAATTATTTGTCCTTTGGGTGTTGAGTTTGATAAGTTCTTTATAGATTTTGGATATTAGCCCTTTATCTGATAAGACATTTGCCTATATCTTCTCCCATTCTGTCAGTTGTCTTTTTGTTTTGTGGATTATTTCCTTTGCTGTGCAGAAACTTTTTATCTTAATGAACTCTCAATAGTTCATTTTTACCCTTGTTTCCCATATGTGAAATTTAAGAAATAGAACAGAGGATCATAGGGGAAGAGAGGAAAAAATAAAACAAGAAGAAACCAGAGGGGGAGACAAACCATAAGAGACTCTTAATCATAGGAAACAAACTGAGGGTTGCTGGAGGGGAGGGGGTTGGGGAATGGAGTAAGTGGGTGAAGGATGTTAAGGAAAGCACATGATGTAATGAGCACTGGGTATTCTGTAAGACTGATGAATCACTGGCCTCTACCACTGAAACTAATAATACATTATATGTTAATTAATTAAATTTAAATTTAAAAATAAAAAATTTAATAAAGAAAATAAAGACTGCATCTAAAAAAATAATAATAATAAAGAGGTAGACAGAAAATGATAAAACAAATGTAGAAAATGACCAATACACACCAAAAAAAGAAGATAAAAGTATTATTTTATATGTTTAAATGTAAAGTATTTATACTTTTTGTATTATTAATAAAAACACATATTAAGGGATGCCTGGGTGTCTCAGTCGGCTAAGCATTTGCCTTCAACTCAGGTCATGGGTCCTGGGATCAAGGCCCACGTCATGCTCCCTGCTCAGCGGGAAATCTGCTTCTTCCTCTGCCTCTCCCCACCACCCCTACCCCCATCCCTGCTCATGCTCAATCTCTCTCAAATAAATAAGATCTTTAAAAAAAAGGGGCACCTGGGTGGCTCAGTCATTAAGCATCTGCCTTCAGTTCAGGTCATGATCCCAGGGTCCTGGGATCAAGCCCCGAATTGGGCTCCCTGTTCAGTGGGAAGCCTGCTTCTCCCTCTTCCACTCCCGCTGCTTGTGTTCCCTCTCTTGCTGTGCCTCTGTCAAATGAGTAACTAAAAATCTTTAAAAAAAAAAAAAAAAAAAAAAAACTTAGAAAAAAGAAAACCACTGATCTAAATGATCAGTTAAAACACTTTTACCCAAAAATTTGTTTTGGTTTAGTGATAAGATACTTGATAAAATTCAAATAGATTCTTGATTAGAATAATTATTATTATTATTATTATTAGGATATAATATTTCTATTTCCTGATTTGTATAATAGTGCTATGCTTGTATAAGAGAAAAACCTTGTTTTTTAGGATGTACACATTATTTAGGGATAAAGGGGCATCATCATATGTGTATCAAACTGTTCAGGAACGAAAAGTGTGTATACATAAATGAAGTATAAATAATTTTAGTTTAAACATTTAAGTATAAATATATTTTATTTCAGAAAAAATATATTTATACTAAAAGTATTTGGTTTGGGTATCTGGATAAAGGGAATTTTTGTACTATTCTTGCAATGTTAAAATATAAGTTGAAAAAACATTTTTGCTTGACTCACATGATGGAGCTGGGAGAGGGTTTGGGAGGGACTGATTAATAAATAAGTTAAGAAAAATAAGAGAAGAGGGGCACCTGGGTGACTCAGTCATTAAGCAACTGCCTTCAGCTCAGATCATGATCCCAGGTCTTAGGATCAAGCCCCACGAAAGGCTCCCTGCTCAGCAGGGAGTCTGCTTCTCCCTCTCCCTCTGTTGTTCTCCCTGCTTGTGCTCTCTTTCTCTTTCTCTCAAATAAATAAATAAAACCTTGAAAAGAAAAAAAAATAAGATACAAAAGACAAACTTTTGGCCAAATCTGAAAGAGGGCCAGCATGTTGTTTTTCAGTCTCTGGCAAGCCACACACACAGTGCCTGCAACTTGCAACAGATGGCCAGGGACATTCCTGCAGCTGCTGACATCTTCAGCTCTCTACCCACAAACCTCTGGAAGGTGAAGATGGAAAGCAACAGCCTGGCAGGATTTACAGAGCATTCTAATACTCTTAGCTCCCTTCCCTAGTGACAAGTCTCAAAATGAAAGACACAAGACCAAGAGAAGAATTTTGAGAAATCTAAGACATTTGTAAATGTAAGAAGATGAAGGAAGTATGATTTACTTGGCAAGTAGAGGGGAAAATAAACCTTAAATGATCTAGTAAATGTGTAAAAATGTGGGATGAAGCCTAAAACTCCAAAGAGCCCATCAGCATATTATAAATTAAATTTCCTGAAAGAGCATCTGGGATTAAATTGGTACCCAGTATACGTAAACTTCAATAGAGGCAAAGAGCTTTGTTTGCTATAGGTTGAGAACATTAATCTAGTTTTCTCTAAAATCAAGACATAATATCTGAAAGCAAAGTTCAAAAATGCTATCAACCACTATTTACCAATCTTTCAGAAAATGATGGGCACCCAAGGAAAAATGTACACAGAAAACAAACAGGCAATTTACTAAAAAGAAATGCAAAATACTGAAAAAAAGATAGTCTTTTTAAAACCTGCCTAATAATAAGAAGAAATACAAATGTATGCAATGACAAAATACCATTTTTATTAATCAGATTGGCAAATTGCTTTTTCCTAGGTAAACTCATTGCCTACATGGGGCTCAAACTCATGACCCCAAGATCAAGAGTTACATGCTCTACTGACTGAGCCAGCCAGGCCCCCCTAGCAAATTGCTTTTTTTTTTTTTTTTAAGATTTTATTTATTTATTTGAGAGAGAGGCAGTGAGAGAGCATGAGCGAGGAGAAGGTCAGAGGGAGAAGCAGACTCCCGTGGAGCTGGGAGCCTGATGCGGGACTCGATCCCGGGTCTCCGGGATCATGACCTGAGCCGAAGGCAGTTGCCCAACCAACTGAGCCACCCAGACGTCCCGCAAATTGCTTTTTAAAAAATTTTAATACCAAGTGTTAGTAAAGGTGGGACAAAGGAATATACATACTTACTATACATATCAAGAAAGAGCATAAATTGGTGCTTTCTAGAATGTAATTTTCCCAAATCATGTTTTTTTCCCTAAATAGTAAGAGAGGGAGATGCTCCTTAGGAAGCACAAGAGGGGCCACTTGGGAAGCTGAGGCCCCCAGTCCAGAAGACCAAGTCAGTAAAGACATGTAAAGGATGCAGGGTTTGGACAATTTGGGAAATTTTGAGAATTTAGGAACTGGGAGAATCAGGAAATACAGTGAACATAGGAATCCTAGGATCCTCTCTGATTTAGGAAAAAGGGAACTTGGGCTTTAACTTTTAAAATTGATATCAACAATGAAAGTACTCCTGGTCATTCTTAGTGCACACCCTGAGTTCAATTGGCCAGCCAGATCTTCTCCTCTAAACCTAGGGTACTATTCACATACCTAACCAAGAGATCATCTATAAGAACATATCTGGGCTTTTTTTTTTTTTTTTTTTTTGAGGCTCATTTGAATACAATCAGATCTCAAGTAGTACCAATATATGGGGACTTCTAAAGGACAGAGAGAAACAACACAATTCATCTCAGGTCAAAAAAACTTTCTTACTTTCTTAGTGGGGTGCCTGGGTGGCTCAGTGGATTTAAGCCTCTGCCTTTGGCTCAGGTCATGATCCCAGAGTCCTGGGATGGAGCCCTGCATTGGGCTCTCTGCTCAGCAGGGAGCCTGCTTCCCTTCTCTCTCTCTCTGCCTGCCTCTCTGCCTACTTGTGATCTCTGTCCATCAAATAAATAAATAAAATCTTTAAAAAAAAAAAAACAAAAAAAAAAAACAAACTTCCCTGAACCACTCATTCTCTGCCTGGGCTGGGCCTCTGAGATAACCCAGCCCCTCCAATTTCAGACCCTGTCCAGAGGTCGTCCTTTCCTAGAATACTCAGAGGTAGGATGTTAAGGGGCAGGGCCTATCCTCAGCATCCTCAAAATGTGGCCTAGCACAAACCTCTACTCCGAAAGAAAAATTTGAATTCCAAGTTTGACAAAAAACATCTCCATTCATACTGAACTGTCATCAGAAACCTAAGCTATTTCTACATCTTGGAAGAGATAGTCCGGATTTCCCAAAGAAATACTTGAAGAAATCAATTCCTCAAAACTGAAATTGCTACCCTCAATATGGGAAATTTAATTTCATGCTTCCAAATGGATATGTTGCTTTGTTTTGCAGGGCACACATAGCTCTAATTATACGGAAACTGTGCAAGAAGGAACCACATGGCAATCATCATGCAGTTGGAGAGTAATTATCCGTTCCCTTCTGTTGTCTAAACCACAGCCACAAATAAAATATTAAAATTGTAAATAATATAGTAATTAATCTGTTAACTCTTTGGGCAATGTTCTTACAGATGTATAGACCTTGGGAGAGGGAAATGTTTAATCATAAAAATTTCAAGCCTCAATTTTCCCAAACAAAAGAACTCCAAAACTGAAGGAAAAAAAACCTAAGCTCTACAAAGCATCTAGCTTTAAAAAAAAAAAAAAAAAAAAGCTGAACTGCCTGTTTTTTGCCTTAAGGAAACTGTAAATTATTAAGATTATCCAGCTTTGGGGACAGTGGAGCCAGAATGTTAGTCAACCCTGTTAATTTTGCTAATTCTTTCAAAATAAAAAGGATCCCAACCTGGAAAATGGGATCAGTCAAAGCTGATTTGACAGGGAGATGCTTACTGTGTAAGCCTGCCTCAGGAGCTTTCTCTCCCAACTGCTTGTATATTTCTCCCAGCTCCCCAGATACTTGTTATTCAACAAATATTTGTATGAAGAGCCTACTAAAATGTCAGGTAAGGAGATTTCTAGAGAATTTCTTTGATCCCTCCAATTGCCTGGTGCAGTGCTAAGCACAGAATCCAACACAGTCCCAAAATGGGTCATGACAGGAAATTCTAAGATCGCTGCCATAAGTTTCGCGCCAGCTGTCTCAGCCACTGATTATATTAAGCAGTCAGTCTTCACTCTCTCAGTGTCTACCCTGGCCAAGCACTGTCGATCGACTGAGCCAATCAAGTTGGCATTAGCCTTTTGGAATGTGAAGCTAGGAGAAGTTAGACTTTTCTGTCAAAGTCTGCCTCTGATTTTGTGTCCTAGGCAGACAGCATACATTAACGGGGCACCAAACTTGGCAGACGGACGTGCATCATAGTCATGCGCGCGAGTCGAGAGACTAAAAAACATAGTTCCGATGCTGTAAGAGTTTACAGTCAAGCTAGGGATTAAGAATTTTGGTGCTGCTGTCGATTATATTACAATAAAAAATTTAAAGAAAGAAGAATTTGGGTGCTGGAAAGAACTTTAGGGATAAAGAGATCAGTGAATAGGATTCTCAAGTCTCATACTCTTGGGGTGGTCAGTCACTATAAATGCCCACCTCCGACCCCTGCCAGTCACAGAGGGTCTGCGTAACCCAAAGGCTACATAAATGTTCACTGCCATTTTACGTAGGTTATTCCATGTTATTATGTAGGTAGAACACATATTAACTTCAGAAGGGACGAAAAGGTATAGAGGAAAATGTTTCCCCACCACTTCTGGTCCCCAGCCATCCAATTCCCCATCTCAGAAGCAGCCCATAATACAACTTCCTTGCATGTAATAGTAGAGATGGTTTGTGCATCTATGAACATGTAGGTGTGGAGGAAGATATGGGGGTAGATACATACAAAATAGTATATTATGACTACTGTTCTGCTCCTTGATTTTTCACTTAATTTGGAGATTATAATCTCGGAGATCCCATGTCAGAATTTATAGGTCTCCTTTTTTAAAATTTAATTTTCCAATAAGAAATTAGTCACATGGCCCAAAATTAATTTAAAAAGTTTCTCTCTCACCCATGTCTCTAATCACCAAGAACTAACCTTTATTATTTCTTTTATAACTTTCCAGAATTTCTTTATGTTTATGCTTATAAGCCAATGAACTTTTTATTGCCCATATTTTTACAAAAAAGGCGAAATACTATACATACTCTTCTGCACTTTCCTTTTGTCATTTACCAGTATATCTTTGTAGAACTCTACATTTCAGGGTGTGGACAGCCCCTTCCTTCCTTTGTAACAACAGTAGTCTATCGCACATTGTACCATAATTGATTTACTCTTAAAAGTAATGCTGTCAGTTAAGTAACCTTGTACTTGTACAATTTCCTACACATGCGAGTATTTGTAGGCTAAATTCCCAGAAGACAAATTGATGGGTCAATGGATATTTGCATTTGTAATTTTGATTTTAATTTCCATTTCTCTTAAGAATGAGTGCATGTTTTCATTTGTGCAAGCGTGATTTGTGTTGCCTTTTCTGTGAGCTACGTTTTTATATCCTTTGCCCTTTTATATCCTTTGCCCAACACTAGGTCCTTGGCCTTCTGATGATGGATTTACGGGACTTTTTACATATCGCACACCTTTACCAAGTTGTTGTTGGCCTTCTGATGATGGATTTACGGGACTTTTTACATATCGCACACTTTTACCAAGTTGTTGTTGGTCATTGACTCTGTTTTTTACCTTTTTTTATGCAGCATATTTACTTTTAAGTGGGCTTCACACCAAACATGGGGTTTGAACTCATGACCCTGAGACCAAGAGCCACATGCTCTACCAACCATGCAGCATATTTTTATTTTCACATTACCACATGTATTAACTTTTTTAGAGATTCTGGGTTTATGTCTTCATTAGAAAGGCCCCCCCCCCCAGGAGCCTATACCAGAATATCTCACAGACTTTGCTCCAGTTCTTCCATGGTTTTATTGTTTATATTTAAGTCTTCAATCCAACTGGAGCTTACTCTGATATAAAAAAGTTAAGTTGGGGGACACATGATTGCTTCATTCAGGAGAGCAAGCAACTCTTGATCTTGGGTCATGAGTTCAAGCCTCATGTTGGGTGTAGAGTTTAATCTAAATCTAAAAACAAAAATGGATTCTAAAAAGTTAAATTGAGATCCATTTTACTTTTTTCTAGATAGCTACACAGTGGTCCTAAAATCACTATTGAACAATCCATGTTTTCTATAATTTACAAATGTTACTTTAAAACACATTGAATTTCTCTATGTATTTGAGCCTGTTCCTCTACTTGCTATTTTTATCCTTTGATCTATATGTCTGTACAGGCATTAATGCCATAGATTGACTTACTGAAATCTAATAATATGGTTTAACATCTAGTAAGACAGTCTTCCCTCAGTATTCTTCCTGTTCAGAAATTTCCTGGTTATTCTTACTTGTTTATTTTTCCACATGAACTTTAGAATCAGTTTGTCAAGTTCCCAGAAAAATAATCCTCTGGGTATTTTTATTGGGATTGTGGTAAATATTTTTAGATTAATTTAGTGAGAATTGATATCTTTATGATGTTGAGTCTTCATTCCAAGAACATGGTGTGGCAGTCCTATCTGTAAAGACTGTTATTCAGGAGAGACAGAGATAGAGAGAGGCAGGCAGAGGCAGAGGGGGAAGCAGGCTCCCCATGGAGCAGGGAGCCAGACGTAGGACTCAATCCCAGGTTCCTGGGATCACAACCTGAGCCAAAGGCAGACACGCTTAACTAAGACAACCAGGTACCCTCTGTAAAGCCTTTTGATTCTCTCAGAAATGTTTTAAACTTCTATTCAAATAGATCCTGTACATTTTTTTTAAAGATTTTATTTATTTATTTATTTGTTTGTTTGTTTATTTATTTATTTTATTTAAGAGAGAGACAGAGATAGCGAGAGAGTATGGGGAGGAGAGGGAGAAACAGGCTCCCGTCTCAGCAGGGAGCCCAATGGGGAGCTCTATCCCAGGACTCTGGGATCATGACCTGAGCTGAAGACCAACACTAAACCATCTGACTCACCCACTCCCCAGTCCTATACATTTCTTATTCAGTTTATTCCTAAGAATTTTGTATCTCTTTGTTTTCCTTGGTACAATTATAAATAATGTCTTTTCCCCTAAATAGTGAATATTTAAAACATCTGTACATCTGGGTCAATATTCTTTGATTTCATATGTCATATGTCTTTGAAGCAAGGTGACATCAATGCCAGAGCACTCTAGGATATCTCAAATTATGAAACATAAAGTAAATAAGTTTTCACTGATTTTTTTTAACCCCCGCCACCATGTTTAGGACCTGGATTTAAAATTGAAGTTTAACAACAACAAAAACCCTCTCTAGCTTAAAAAATAAAAAAAATAAAAAATAAAAAATAAAAAAAAAGTAAAATCAATGAAAACTTCCTTTTTAAAAAATAAGTTTTCACTACCATCCTCTAGGCATCCCTATAGACAGGGATCTTCTTCAATTGTAAACTGGATAATCTGAGTTCAATGCTTAAAATCTTCAGTCACTTCTCATTGCACTGAGAATAAAATCAATATCTAAGCAGACCTGGAAAGCCCCATGAAGATCAGGCCCCTTCCTACCTCCTCTTCAATCTCTTCTACCTTATTCTTGCCTCAGATTTTTGCACATGCCTTCCAACTGCCTGGAACATTCATTCCCATTCTTCATTCTTCCATTCTTCATTCATGGCTCAGTTTATTTTTTTTTAATTAATTTCTTTATTTTAGAGCGAGTGTGAGCATGAGTGGGAGGGCAGAGGGAAAGGGGAGAGAGAGACTCTCGGACTCCATGCTGAGCACAGAGCCAGAGGCAGGGCTTGTTCTCAAGACCCTGAGATCACGACTTGAGCCGATACCAAGAGTCAGATGTTCCTCATGGCTCTGACCACATCTAAAGAGATTATCCTGGACGCCTGGGTGGCTCAGTTGGTTGGACGACTGCGGCTCAGGTCATGATCCCGGAGACCCGGGATCGAGTCCCGCATCAGGCTCCCAGCTCCACGGGGAGTCTGCTTCTCCCTCTGACCTTCTCCTCTCTCACTTCCTCTCTCTCAAATAAATAAACAAAATCTTTTAAAAAAAAATAAATAAAGAGATTATCCTTTCTTAATGCTTTTTGGCAACCATTGGTTTCCTTCATCACAAGTATCACAATTCTTAATTACCTTAATTACCGTACTTATACATGTTAGTCTTTCAGTTTATTCCTTGTATCTCCCTAGACTGTGAGCCTTGCATGGGCAGGGTCTTTGGGGTCTTGCTCACCACTGTATTCTCAGCAACAAACACCTGGCCTCCAGTACATAATAGGGGTTCAAAAATAATTGTTAAAAGAGTAAATGCATAGATTCTCAAAAAGTTCATCCATTTCCATTCCTCTTTATTTTTACTCAAACTCTTCTTCCCCCACTTCTCCTTTGCTGCCAAAATCCTACTCATCTTCCAGGGTCCAGCTCAAAGGCCAGCTTCTCCAGGACCCTTTCCCTGATGACTTGTTTACTATACATTCCAGCCCCCACCTTCATGCCACCTTCTTTCCACCCAACTTCTTCTAGTCCCTATGACAACTATTTTAACCCTTCACTACTGGTACAACTCCCAACCCTATTGCCCCATGGAAAGGACCTCCCACCTCACTTAGAGACCTTAGGGCAAGGTCCTCCAAGTGTTGTGGTTTCTTTCAGTGTAATCATTTTTTAAGTCTCTTCTGTCATAAAGACAAGCAGGCAAATATATAAGCAAATCCTCTCCTTCATTGGTTTTCCCCTTGTGTCAGCTATTTACTGCTATGTAACAAGCTACCCCAAAATTCCATGACTAAGCAACAATCATTTATTTTGTGCACAGTGCTACAGTTTGGACAAAAATCAGCAGGTAAGGGTCATCTCTGCTCCGTGTGGCATCAGTTCATCTGGCTTAACTGGGGGCTGGAGGATCCTCTTCAAGTTGGCATATTAATAATGCTGGCTGTCAGCTGGGGCTATGAGTGGGGCCCTGATTCTTCTCCACATGGACCTCTCCTCACCATGCTTAGACCTCTGACGAACGTTGTGGCTTCATTCAAGAGTGAGTGTGGGGGGGGTGCCGAGGTGTCTCAGTCAGTTAAGCATCTGCCTTCAGCTCAGGTCATGATCCCAGGGTCCTGGAATCAAGCCCCACATCAGGATCCCCTCTCAGTGGGGAGTCTGCTTCTCCCTCTGCTCCTCCCCCTGCTTGTGAGCACACTCTCTCTCTGTCAAATAAATAAATTAAATCTTAAAAAAAAAAAAATAAGGGACGCCTGGGTGGCTCAGTTGGTTAAGCGGCTGCCTTTGGCTCAGGTCATGATCCCAGCGTCCTGGGATCGGGTCCCACATCGGGCTCCTTGCTCAGCAGGGAGCCTGCTTCTCCCTCTGCCTCTGCCTGCCACTCTGTCTGCCTGTGCTCTCTCTCTCTCCCTCTCTCTCTGACAAATAATAAATTTTTTTAAAAAATAAAAAAAATAAAAAATAATAATAATAAGGGCACCTGGGTGGCTCAGTGGGTTAAACCTCTGCCTTCGGCTAAGGTCATGATCCCCGGGTCCTGGGATCGAGTCCTACTTTGGGCTCTCTGCTCAGTGGGGAGCCTGCTTCTCTCTCTCTCTCTCTCTCTCTCTGCCTGCCTCTCTGCCTATGTGTGATCTCTCTCTCTGTGTCAAATAAGTAAATAAAATAAAATAAAATAAAATAAAATAAAATAAAATAAAATAAAATAAAAGAATGAGTGTGTGAGGGGCACCTGGGTGGTTCAGTCAGTTAAGGGTCTAGCTCTTGATTTCAACTCAGTTCATGATCCCATGGGTGATGGAATCAAACCCCATGTCAGCCTCCACACTCAGAGGGGAGTCTGCTTGAAGATTCTCTACCTCTGCCCCTCCTCCTACCCTCTCTCTCTCTCTCAAAAATAAATTAATCTTTAAAAAAAAAAAAAGAGTGAGTGTGTGAGACAGAAAATAGAAGATACCAGTTTCCTGAGGTCTGAATCCACATCACATCCACCATGCTCTGATAGTTAAGATTCAGGGGATGTGGATCTACCTTTTGATGAGAGAATTGTCAAAAAATCTAGTTCATGTTTTAAAGCCACAAAGCAGGTTCTCTCCCCATCCCTTTTGCAGCCAATCTGAGGAAGAGCATTCATGAATGGCATTACTCTTCATATAAGAAGAGGCCAGACAGCTAGCTAGATCTCACCCCACTAAGTGAGGCTACAACAAGGAGTCAGCAGTCTTCAACCTAGAAGAGGCATCCTGATCCTGGCCGTCCAGCCTCCAGAACTGTGAGAAATAAATTTCTGTTGTTTATAAGCACCCAGTCCATACTACTTTGTTATAGGAGCCCAAAATGACTAAGACAGATGTCAAGGATCTAGCCCAGGGTTACACAGCTGGTAAGTAGCAACAACAAGAATCAACCCAAGCAATCTGGCTTTAGAGTCTATATGCTTAACTACCCTACACTGCCTTTCAAAATACCTTGACCATTCAATAACTAAATAGTATTCCAATGAGTTAATGAACAACAATTTGGATAACCAGTCTCCTATCATTTTACACTGCAAAAATTAGCTCTCAGAGATATTAAATAACTTGTAGACTGATTAGTGAAAGGCCCAACTCATAATAATAGCTAATGGCCCTTATTTATTAAGTACCTACTATATGCCTGGCCCTTATTCTAGGCCCTTTGAACCTTATCCCTTTTTGATATTAGTGTTAGATATGAGGAAACGAAACCCCAAGGAATTAAGTAATGCTCAAGAGCACACAGATGGCAAGCATCAGATCCAGGATTAAATTCTAGAACCTGTGCGCTTTCTTCTCCGCTACAGCATCTCCCAGTTAATCACAGGCATCGCGTTCTTTCAGTACCACCTACATGAAAAGCCATATCTCATACAATGCTAGTGAAAGTCTGAATAGATGCAATCACCACAGAGGGCAGTTTGGCAATATTTGTCAAAATGACATATGTTCATTCGCAACAGTGTAAATATTTTTAACACTATGAAGGTGTACACTTAAAATGGTTAAGATGGTAAATTTTAAATGTATATTTTGCCACAATTAAAAAAAAAACAGTTAAAAAATGACACATGCACATACCAATTTAACCCAACAATCTAGCTAGAAATTCATCCTACTGGTATTCACGTATGTAGAAAAGGATGTGTCTTCAAGAATATTCATAAACAATATATATTAACAAAAGAATAGACACAAGTGTCCATCAGAGGGAGACTAGTAAAATAAACTATAGCCCACTATACAATGGAATACCATGCAGCCTCTAGAAAGGAAGAGGAAGATGTTTATACTGATAGGGAAAGATTGCCGTGATGTATTGCAAAGTGAAATTGGCTAGCAGCTGTGCAAAAAAACAGGTGGTGGGAGGTTAGAGGATAAAAGAGAGGAGAAGAAAATATATGTATATTTACTTGTATATGTATAGACCATAAACTTTTGACTGATAGTTTTTAAAAACACAAGAAATTTTTAAAAATTTTTAATAATCTCTATACCCAACATGGGGCTTGAACACATGACCCCAAGATCAAGAGTCACATGCTCTTCCAACTGAACCCCCCAGGTGCCCCTGAAAACATAAGAAACTTATCATTGTTGGCTTCTGAGATAGGGAACTGGTGGCTGGGGATAGGGGATAAAAACTTTAATACCTCCTGAAGTTTGAAGTTTTGTGAACTCAGGAAACTAAATAAAATTAAAACTTCTATTTTTTAATCTACTCAGAGAATTAATAACTGGTGGAGGGGGGCACCAGGGAGTCTCAGTGGGTTGAAGCCTCTGCTTTCGGCTCAGGTCATGGTCCCAGGGTCCTGGGATCAAGCCCCACATCGGGCTCTCTGCTCTGCGGGGAGCCTGCTTCCCTCTCTCTCTCTGCCTGCCTCTCTGCCTACTTGTGACCTCTGTCTGTCAAATAGATAAATAAAATCTTTAAAAAAAATAAAATAACTGGTGGAGGTCACAAGAAATATGGCACTAGATGGACCCCAATACAGCACCTAAGGCATTTGCTAAGTTCATGACAAGACTCTGTGTGTCTTACTTATTCACTGTTGTATGCCCAAAGAAGGAACCTGTCTCCAATTCCAGATTCTAGAGGGCAGAACTGCTTTCAATTGCTCTTCCAGAAGTCCTTGCTTTCTGACCTGTAGGCTAGCCCTGCTGTTCTGTCAACAGGTAGAAACCTAGGTGGATTGAATTAATTTTGTTATCATCAATCCATCAATCTCGGGCCTGTTAAATATTAATGCGTCAGGCCAAGATGACCTCGGGTTCTCCAAGAGGTATCCAGGTAACACAGTTCAACTACATCAGCCAACTACAACTAACCTAAACACACACACACACACACACACACACACACAGAGCTATATTGACAGAACATGAGCTAAAATTAGTTATTTCAGGGCAGTAAGATGATTTTATCCTACTTTTCAAAATATTACTTTTGAAATTAAAAAATGCATACAGGGTTTCAGTAAATGTGGATTAGCGAGAAGCCTGGGTAATTAATTTGTCTTAAGATTCCCAAAAACCTATTCTATAAAGGAGATTGATTTTTTTTAAGTTCATGCATTGATATAATATACAACCATTATAATATATTGTAGAAGACCATGACTGACCCAGAGAATGTTCAGGGTATACTGTGAAGTGGAAGAACAAGTGCCATACAATGCCATTAAATAAATATTTTTATGTGTAAGAACAGTGTATATGTGACAATGACATATATATTGTTTACCTTTAGATGATGAAATGGTTTTAATTGTGCTGTTCTCTATTTTCACCGTTTTCTGTAATGGACATGTATCACTTCTGTAAACAGAAAAATTATTTCAATTTTGTGTTAATTCAAATTTGGCTGCCCAATATTTCTAAAAATCAAATTGATTTACAACTAGAAACACAAAGCAATTCAGCTACCCACTTTCTCTTCTTCCAGCAATGGCTTGAGAAGAGCACCCAGCATGAAGATTTGTGCCACTGCAATTTCATAATGGCGGTGAGCACCTACTCTGCTTCAGGTGTCTCTGTCAGCCCTCTCTTGCATCTTCTCACCTAATCTGCACAACAACCCCATGGAGAAGGTCTCATTAGAAAGCCCATTTTAGAGATGGGGAAATTGAAGAGCAGAGAAGATAAATAAATCACCCAACACCACAAAGTCAGGAAGAGGCACAGACCCAGTCAGTGTGTTCCAGAGCCTGAGTTCTTACCATTCCTGGACCCCTCACCCCAGTCTCTGCATCCTGGCAGCCTGGTCACCTCACCTATCATGCTCCACAAGCTGTGGCAAGCTGCAGCTCTCTCCTCAAAACCTCTGCTTCCCACCTACCTTCTCATTCTTAGAAGCTGAACTGATATCAAGAAAAGGAGAATCCATTTAGTTTCGTGGATCCTTCCCTAACTTAACTATTCTTTTCAAAGGGAGCAACCCTATATGATTGTAGTATCTGGGACATACCTACACTGAACAAATCATTCATTATTTATATCTGAAATTCAAATGTAACTGAGTGTCCTATGTTTTGGGCAACCCTACTAAAAGATTTTCAGCTATCTTTTATCCTAAGGAAACATACCAAAACGATCTTAATTCCTCATTCACCTTCAAAACCCAATCACTGAGCCAAAAGATGCCTGTCATGCTTACCATACCTATGTCTCCTCCCAAGTAACTATGACAACAAAAACCCATCTCCTGTTGCCCCTGACAGTCTGATTGAACGTGTCAGAATTTGACCTCAACAGCTGACTGGAGACTGACCTAAGGGGTCACTAAAACTTCGAACTCTGAGCACATCCACTCTTCTGGCCAAATTCCAGTTGTCCCCCCAAACCCCCAGATTGTGCCAGTTTAGATACACTAGGAGACCCCTGGTCATGGGATACCCAAGACTCATCACTCTTGGTTACTATGTCAAATGCAGCCTCTGCCTGACTCAGCACCTTTCCTTCATAACCCTGATGCTCATAGCTCCAGGAAAAACGAACTTTGTCCTGGGCTTGCTGCCATTGTCAGTGAGGTGAGGGAATGTACAACAACTCAGGAAAGAACTAGCACATGGTAGATATTCCTGGAAAAATAGGGTTCATCCCACACCTTAGGGAAAACAGTATTATACTTGGCTTCCACGTCTATCTTTCCTATTCTATACATTTCTTGAGAGCAGGAGCTATAAATTTTTTTTTTATTTTTTTTTTAAAGATTTTATTTACTTGACAGAGATCACAAGTAGGCAGAGAGGCAGGCAGAGAGAGATGAGGAAGCAGACTCCCTGCTGAGCAGAGAACCCGATGCGGGGCTCGATCCCAAGACCCTGGGATCATGACCTGAGTGGAAGGCAGAGGCCTCAACCCACTGAGCCACCAAGGCACCCCTATAAATTTTTTTTTTAGATTTATTTATTTACTTGAGAGAGAGCATGTATGTGCGGGAGTGTGCACAAGTGGGGGGAAGGGTAGCGGGAGAGGAAAAAACTCCCAACTAGACTTCCTGCTGAGCCCAGAGACTGACCTGGGGCTTGATCTCACAACCCTGAGATCATGACCTGAGACAAACCAAGAGTCCGTTGCCTAACCCACTGAGCTACTCAGGCACCCCACGAGCTATAACGTTTATGTTTCTCTGCTGAGAATGACCCTGGTTAGCTTTACCATGAATAAATATATGAACCAACAAATAAAACAGACTACAACAAGGAATAACTTAGCAAACTGTGACACCTCAGCTACGTGAGATACTCTGTACCTCCTTAAAATAAGAAATATATATACTATGTTAATGCATAGAAATGTGAGGGTGAAACCAACTAAATTCAGAAAATAGAACATTAAATCATTTGTATCGTGATTATAACTATGCTAAAAATCTATGTATAGACCACAGTCAAGACTGGCAGAACTTGGAGTTGTAAATAGTTTAGAAACTAGTACTCTGTAGGGAATTTTTCTTTATATTTGCTCAATTTCAAAATAAATATTTTCTTACAGTTGAGAATCAAGAGGGACCTCAACCCCTGAAGCACTGGAATAAATAAATCCATAGGTGTCAGAATTTGAGCTCCTATTAAAGTTGGCTCAAGTTAAGATTTTCCTTTGCTTTCATGCTGTCCATACATCAATGCAATAGAAATAGTATCTATTCAACACAAATTAAAGGGTGTATCTAGACATGACTCCATTGGTTTGACCAGTAAAGACCCAAAACACATATTTTCCTTCTACCAGGTAATCCCTCATTTTATATTTGAATTTAGACTGTACTTAAGCAGTTAGCTTAGTTCAATAACCATAGGCCCATAGATCCATGTGACTCATTCTCAAGACTATGTTTCCATCACAATCCTTCCCCAAAGCCTTTGCTCCTGATTGCCCAATCCAAATTGCTCAACCCAGCAGACTCCTGCAGCAGCTGATTCCAATCTGCTCTTATAATCTTATCTTTCACAAAGCTTTTCTGCTCTAACTAAATTTGCCTCTAGTATTTTACTCATAGAAATGCCTAAATCAAGCCCTACTTTCTTTGTAAGCTCCTCTGCCCTTCTTTTTTTTTTTTAAGATTTTATTTATTTATTTGACAGAGAGATCCCAAGTAGGCAGAGAGGCAGGCAGAGAGAGAGAGAAGAGGAAGCAGGCTCCCTACTGACCAGAGAGCCCGATGTGGGTCTCGATCCCAGGACCTTAAGATCATGACCTGAGCCGAAGGCAGAGGCTTAACCCACTGAGCCACCCAGGCGCCCCCCTCTGCCCTTCTTTTGGATCAGAAGAGACTTTTAGATCTCTCCTCCAAATTTCTCTGAATAGCATTTACTTCTGTTACCTTCCTTCAGCTCTTACCATTCTTCTGGTTTATATTGTAAATATCCGTTCTGTGTGTTCATTTGGTCTTCCAAAATAGACAATGTCATCACTGAAGACAGAATGAGCCAGCAAAATGATCTTCACCACAAAAAAAAAAAAAAAAAAAAAAAATTCACAAAGTGGGTCAGTGGTCCACTGGAAGGATAGAAAAATTCAATTGTGTACATACCCAAAAGCCAAGTGACACCTTACACTTTCTGGAAATAATGCTGTGCTCAATGTCTGTAAGACTGAATCATGCCAACCAAAAGCTCCCAAAAAACTTTTCATAAGCCAGCTTCCTATTTTGCAGTGGGAGTGGCCAGTTGGGTAGGCTTCTTTCCTTCGATGAAAACCAAATTACAGGTGAGAAAGTTCCTGGTAAGCAGAGACAAAGACAAATAAAAGGACAAATAAAAAGGAATTGGCCCTATAACCTTGTATTAGTTTTCTATTGCTGCTGCAATAAATTACCACAAACTTAGTGGCTAACAGAAACACAAAGTAACTATCTTATTTTTATGTAGGTTAAAAGTCTGATACAGGTTTCATTGGACTAAAATAAAAATGTTGGCAGGGTTCTTTCTATCCCCTTTTTTAAATTAAGGATTTATTTCTTTATTTTAGAGAGAAAGAGAGTGCAGGTTGGGGGCAGGGGCAGAGAGAGAGAGGGAGACAAGCAGACTCCCCCTCAGCAAGGATCCTGACCCAGGACTTGATCCCAGGACCCTGAAATCATTGCCTGGACCAAAACCAAGGGTTGGATGCTTAACTGACTGAGTCACCCAGGTGTCCCTAGGTTCTATCCATTTTTGCAGATGATAGGGGAGAATTTGCTTCCTTGACTTTCCCAGCTTCTAGAGGTCTCTGTGTTCCCTTGGCTAATGCCCCCCTTCCTCCAACTTCAAGACCTGCAATGTCAGGTTGCTGATTTCTTCACACCTCCCCCTCCCACTTTTAAAAGTTTGTGATTAAATTGGACTCACCCAGACAATCCAGGGTAATCCCCTATCTCAAGTTTCTTTTTTTTAAAGATTTTATTTATTTATTTATTTGAGAGAGAGAACATGAGCAGGAAGCAGAGGCAGAGGAGTGGGGAGAGAAGCAGACTCCCCACTGAGCAGGGAGCCCAATTCGGGGCTCCATCTCAGGATCCTGAGATCATGTCATGACCCAAGCCAAAGACAGACGCTTAATTGACTGAGCCACCCAGGTACCCCGTACCCATCTCAAGGTTTTTAATCACATCTGTAAAGTCTCTTTGCCCTGTAAATGAACAAATCTACATATTCTGGAGATTAGGACATGGACATCTTGGGGAGGCCATTATTCTGCCTACCACAGTCAAATTTCCAAAAGGTATTCATGTGATATTTATGTATTAGGTATGAATTTTAGCACATGTAAAATAAGGAAATATTACCTTTATTCCCAAATGTTGGCTCCCTGTAGACTAAGGTGATGAGAAATCAATTAATAATCATTGTTGATTGCACTTGAAAAGCCAAAAAATCTTGATCTCAAGTCATGTGGTCGCCTAAAGTACAATAGCACTCTCTTCTGTGGGGTATGGGCATTTTTGCCTAAGTAGGGTATCTTGCGGTCCCATCATCCTAGATGCCCCAATCCACTCTGAGGCATGCCCTTCCCTGGGCCTCCAAAGTAGTAATAAATTTCATGGTATTCCAGAACCCTTTCTATGTCCACCCCAGGCAGGTAATCCTTTCTTCCCTCCTCTTCCCTGGGGTTACACTTTTACAAAAGACCTAAAGAGCACTTGGCTTTAAACTGCTTTTGGTTTTCCCTCTTGCAAAAACTTCCAGGAAAAGAATTACAAAAGACCTAGAAACAAAGGACCTGTGTAGAGCGGGGTGGGATGAGGATGTGTGGGGGCTGAGAAATAATATAGTGAGCAAAACACATTGCTACAATTAATAAATTAACATCCCCCAAAATAATCGTTTCTTAAATATAGCCTACTATTTCATCTTCTACCAGAACCTGTTTCATTTTAGATAATTTCTTTCATTTCATCTTCTTTATAAATAGTTCTTCAGAGGCATTGGTAAATTCTGACTCTTTCGAGGTCAAGGTATAATTGATATATATTAGTTTCAGGTGTATAACATGATTCAATATTTGTATACACTGAAATAATCACCACAATGAATCTAGTTACCAACCAACACCATACAAAATTACAAAAAAAAATGTTTTTCTTGTGATGAGAACTTTTATGATTTACTTTCTTGGCAACTGTCAAGTATGCACTAGAGTATTAACTTATAGTCACCATGCTCTACATTACATCCCATGACGTATTTATTTTATAGTCATGGTCTGCTTTTTTTTTTTAGGATGTGTATAAGTTATGAATTTCATATGTCATTTTCCTGTGAACATTTCTAATAATGTGCTTTATTTTATATTAGCTAGTTTAACCTGGTTGCTTCCATAAGGGATTTGGGGACACTCTGTACTCTATTAGTGAGATTTCTATAAAGCAAAGTTAGAATAGTTTGTTGTATCTGAAGATAACTGGTCCTTATTTGTGTAGTGTATGTGTGTTTTGCATATTTATTTTATTTTTAGAGTTTTGCAAGTTGAGGTAGCATATACATAACATAAAAGTTACCACTTTAACAACTTAGGGTATGCAGTTCAGTAGCATTAAGTTTTATATTGTGCAACTGTCATTACTGTCTAGTTCCAGAACTTTCTCATCAACCCTGTACACATTAGTCACTTCCCCACCAATCCTTTATAGAGTTTTTATATTAAATTTTTTCAGTTATATAATACACTCACAAACAATATTAAATGCATAAGCAGTATAAAATGTACAGATAAAAAGCTCTTTCCCACCCTATCTTATCTGTTTCTCTGGAGCACGTTTCTAGGGTTTCTACATATATAAGCAAATTTTATCCCATTTTTATAGAGAACATACCATTCTATAAGCAGTTCTGTACCTTGCTTTTTCCTTTTTTTTTTTTTTTAAAGATTTTATTTATTTATTTGAGAGAGAGAGAGCATGAGAGTGGAGTGAGGGGCAGAGAGAGAAGCAGACTCCCACTGAGCAGGGAGCCGAAAGCAGGCCTCAATGCTGGGACTCCAGGATCATGACCTGAGCCAAAGACAGACACGCTTAACCAACTGGGCCATCCAGGTGCCCCTCTTTTTTTTTTTTTTACTTAAAAAATACATCCTTGTAAAATTGTTGTAGCAGCTAATATGTAAGTTATCATAAGTCCTGTTTTGCTCGAAATAGTCTCTATTATGCCTGTTTTCCAGGTGTTTGGGTGATAAGATATATGATTATCATATGTATATGGAGTCTGTAGCAATAATAAACCATTTGGGGATTGGGCCCACAATTGACTAGTTAATATATATTTGTTGACTGATTCACTATGAATCCCAGGTGATTCCTAAGCCAGACTTCGAAAATGACTGTTCCAGTGAAATACATAATGCATAAGTGATCCTTAGTCCACCATTAATCTTGAAAATTAATGGGGATGGTGCACCTGGCTGCCTCAGTTGGTGGAACATGTGATTCTTGATCTTGGGGTTGTGAGTTTGAGCCCCATGTTGGGTGTAGAGATTACTTAAAAATAAAACCTTAAAAAAAAAAAAAAAGAAAATTAACTGGGTTGTATTATCTATCTACCTCACAGACAAGGTCCAGAAACAAAGAATAAATTATCAATTATATGTGAAGGTGCTACTTTATTTTGGAAAGAAAGTTGGTTATATTTATGATAATATTAAATACAAATACCCTCAGGTTTTGGAAATCCTCTGTTAAAAATTTGTTCCACATATATATTTACACAGATACTCAAATATTGTTAGAGAGAGAAACAATCTATATGACGATCAAGAGGGAAATGGGGGCACATGGGTGGCTCAGTCAGTTAAACGTGTGACCTCAGCTCAGATCATAATCTCAGGGTTCTGGGATCGAGCCTTGCATTAGGCTCCCCACTCAGCAAGGAGTCTGCTTGTCCCTCTGCCACTCCCCGACTCGTGCTCTCTTTCAAATAAATAAAGTCTTTAAAAAAAAAAAAAAGAAGGAACTGGCTAAACAATTTAAGATCCGCAGTGAATGGTATGTACTCATTGGGGCACCTGGGTGGCTCAGTGGGTTGAGTCTCTGCCTTCAGCTCAGGTCATGATCTCAGGGTCCTGGGATCTAGCCCCACATCAGCCTCTCTGCTCAGCAGGGAGCCTGCTTCCTCCTCTCCCTCTGCCTGCCTCTCTGCCTACTTGTGATCTCTCACTTTCTGTCAAATAAATAAATAAATAATCTTTTTTAAAAAATTATATGTACCCATTAAAAAGAATGTGGCATTAAGAGAATGAGAAGACAAGCCACAGATTAGGAGAAAGTATTTACAAAGGACACGTCTGATAAATGACTGCTATCCAGAACATACAAATAACACTTAAAAAGTCAACAATAAGAAAATAAACGACCCAATTAAAAAATGGGCCAAAGAGGGCACCTGGCTGGCTCCACTGGTGGAGCATACAACTCTTGATCTTGGGGTTGTGAGTTCCACGTTAGGTGTACAGATTACTTAAATATAAAATCTTAAAATTAAAAAAAAAAAAGAGCCAAAGACCTGAACAGATGCCTCACAAAAGAAGATATATGGATCGCAAGTAAACATATGAAAAGATGCCCAACATCATATGTCATTAGGGAACTACAAATTAAAACAACAGTAAAATGTCACTACACGGGGCACCTGGGTGGCTCAATGGGTTAAAGCCTCTGCCTTCGGCTCAGGTCATGATCCCAGGGTCCTGGGATCAAGCCCCGCATCGGGCTCTCTGCTCAGTAGGGAGCCTGCTTCCCCTCCTCTCTCTCTGCCTGCCTCTCTGCCTACTTGTGATCTCTGTCTGCCAAATAAATACATAAAATATTTAGGAAAAAAAAAAATGTCACTACACACCTACTAGAATGGCCAAAATCTGAAACACAGACAACACCAAATGCTGAGGAGGATGTGGAGCAACAGGAACTCTCATTCACTGCTGATGGAAATGCAAAAAGATATAGCTATGTTGGAAGAGTTTGACAGTTTCTTTTTTTTTTTGAAGCTTTTTTTTTTTTTTAAGATTTTATTTATTTATTTGACAGACAGAGATCACAAGTAGGCAGAGAGGCAGACAGAGAGAGAGGAGGAAGCAGGCTCCCTGCTGAGCAGAGAGCCCGATGCCAGGCTCAATCCCAGGACCCTGAGATCATGACCTGAGCCGAAGGCAGAGGCTTTAACCCACTGAGCCACCCAGGCGCCCCAAGTTTGACAGTTTCTTACAAAATATATTCCTAACATACAATCCAGCAGTCACACTGCTTGGTATTTACCCACATGAGTTGAAAATTTATGTCCACACAAAAAACCTGCACATGGATGTTTATAGCAGTTTAATTCATAATTGCCAAAACTGGGAAGCAATGAAGATGCCCTTTAGCTGAGAAAGGGAAAAATAAATTGTGGTATATCCAGACCATGGAATATTATTCAGTACTTAAAAAAAAATGAGCTATCAGACAATGAAAAGACATGGAGGAGCCTTAAATTCCCACATTGAGTGATTAGAGTGATTCTGGGAAAGGCAAAATTATGGATACAGTAAAAAAATCACTGGTTGGCAGGGGCTGGGGGGGGGAAAGAGTGGGTTGGAGGGATGAATAGAGCACAGAGGATTTTTAGGACAGTTTCACTGTCCTGTATGATACTATAATTGTGGGTACACGTCATTAGACATTTGTCAAAACTCACAGAATATACAACACGAAGGGTGGACTATGGATTTCCGGTCATAATAATGTATCAGTATAGGTTCATTGTTTGTAACAAATGTCTTACTGTGTTTTGGGATGTTGATCATCTGGGAGGCTGTGGGATATGGGGACGGGGAATATATGAGAACTCTCTCTCTCTCTCTCTCTCTGTATTTTCTGCTTAGTTTTGCTGTGAACCTAAAACTGCTCAAAAAAAAAAAAATACAGCTTATCAATTAAAAACTTTTTTTGACTTGTGGCACACTGGTAATAGATATCCTACTAAGATATGTGTTCGGTGAATAAAGGAAGTTCAGCCATGCTTTTTGATCCTATTTTGTGTAGGAAAATATATATATATATATAAAGAGAGAAATGGGTATGCTTAAGTAGGCTTAGAACATGGAAGGACATAAAAGAGTTTGCTAACAGGGGTTTCTTCTGGGGAATGGATTGGGGAATCAGGAATGGGGAATTTGATTTCCTTTGGTATACAGATTTGAATTTTAATATGAGTATGCAGTTCTGGTTTTTCCAGGATTATTTACTTTAGTTTTTTTTTTTTTTTAAAGATTTTATCTATCTATTTGAGAGAGAGGCAGTGAGAGAGCATGAGCGAGGAGAAGGCCAGAGGGAGAAGCAGACTCCCCGTGGAGCCGGGAGCCCGATACGGGACTCGATCCCATGTCTCCGGGATCATGACCTGAGCCGAAGGCAGTCGTCCAACCAACCGAGCCACCCAGGCGTCCCTTACTTTAGTTATTTAAATGATAAATGGATATATTTTCTTTGCAGAATATTCTAGCAATTTAGGTAGTGTAAAGGTGCTCTTGACCTCCCTGCACCCATTTCCACCAGCTCCCAGCAGGTAACCTCTGCTGGCAGTTTATTTGTACCCTTCTTTTTATTATTTTAAAAGGCGTATGTAAATCCCTTTGAGCTGCTTGAATCTCTGTGTTTACTATTAGTTGCAAAAGTCCCCAGTGACCACAGAACTAATTCTTACAGGGAAAGGGAAGTTTTAAAATAGGAGAGAGACAGTATTTGTCATAAACTAACCCAGCCAGCAGGGAAAACCCCAGGCCTTTTTTAGATCAGGGCAGAAGGATGCCTTAAGGTGACTGGCCAGGAGCTGGGAGTGGACAAAGAAAGGAAACCCAGAACAATAGGGTCACTCCACCTCTGCCCTTCTGGAGGTGGGGTCCACTATCGCAAGTGTGGAGTTAGCCTTAGCAGTGTAATTTAGGGATTAGAAAGCAGGCAGAGTTAGGATTTTAAGTCATTACTTTGAATTCTAAGATGACATATGGTGTGAAGAGTGGAAAAGGCTGAGGGTCCAAACACTGCACTGGTTACAGAGGGACATGGAATAGTGCCACTTCTGTTACTGCGCTGCTTTATAGTTGTTACAGGGAGTAAGATGATTATGGAAAGAGAGAACTAGAATCCTGCCACGAAGGAAGTTGCTTTCTGTGTCGTTTTTGGAGTATCAGGCTATTTCCCCAAAATAATTAACTTAGTCTCCTGATCATAAAAAGAATTAGTGAATTTTACCCTGTTCAGAAAATATGTCTAGAGAGCTGGGAAATTCTTTTTTTTTTTTTTTTTTTAGATTTTATTTATTTATTTGTCAGAGAGAGTGAGCACAGGCAGACAGTGGCAGGCAGAGGCAGAGGGAGAAGCAGGCTCCCTGCTGAGCAAGGAGCCCCACCGTGGAACTCGATCCCAGGATGCCGGGATCATGACCTGAGCCGAAGGCAGCCGCTTAACCAACTGAGCCACCCAGGCGTCCCGAGCTGGGAAATTCTTAATCAGGGTCTCCGATTTAACTGGAAAACCTTGAGACTAGGACCCAACTCCTGTCCCCACCCCACCTGCGATCTCTAACTTACTTGCTCAATGCTTTGTCTCATCTGTAAAATGAGACTGTTGGTACAAACGATTTCTATCATCCTAGGGCTTAAAAATCTATTAGTTGAACCCATCTAGTTAATGAAAGACTGTCAGACTGAATCATACACTGAAAATGAAATGGAGAGTTGGATCAATGGTATGGATCATTCTGGAAAAAAAAAATAAATTGGACCTCGATTAGGTATATTTCAGGCCCAATTGTGTATTCTGTTTTATTTTTCTGTGGCTGTGAGACTAGAATCCTACCTGATAGATCAACACAACTTGCTTGTTCTCGGCTCCATTTCACTTTAGGTGGGCCCCTCAGAGATTCAAACATGTATACTCTCCAAAGGCAAGCATAGTTTGCTCTATTATGCACTAGAAAAACAAACATGTTCTTTCAGCCTTACTACTGACCAGGGCTCAAGTATAGTGTGGTTACCGCCATTGAGCTAACCAGCCCTTCTCAAATGTAAAAGTGCCTATGAGTCACCTCAGGACCTTTTATTTTATTTTTTTTAATTTATTTATTTGTCAGAGAGAGAGGGAGAGAGAGCGAGTGAGCACAGGCAGACAGAGTGGCAGGCAGAGGCAGAGGGAGAAGCAGGCTTCCTGCCGAGCAAGGAGCCCGATGTGGGACCAGATCCCAGGGATCATGACCTGAGCCGAAGGCAGCTGCTTAACCAACTGAGCCACCCAGGCGTCCCACCTCAGGACCTTTTAAAATGCAGAGACTGATTCACCAGTCTGGGGTGAAACTCAGAGTCTGCATTTCTAAAAGCTCCCAGATGCTGCCGCTGCTGCTGCTCATCTGTTCAACACTCGAAGTAGCAAGGGGCTAAACCACTAGCCCCTTTCTGTTTTTTATAATCCTCTTTTCCGAATGCAAGCTATTCTTGATGAAAAAATAACTAATTCTTTAACTGATAAAACCCATGCTGCTCTAAGATAGTATTTGTGAAATAAAGCCAGAATTAAGGTCATTCCTAAAATAAATGTGTTGGGTCTGGATGCATAACACTTTGTTAATAGGATAGGAAACTTACAAGCATGTTTCTTTTTCTTCCATTCTATAGATAGCTACCTTATACAGTAGCAAAGGCTTATTAACATAGATAAATCCCTTGCTCCAGAAAAAGATTCAAGGCAGTCGGCTGTGAGGATTAATGAAGTAACCTATGTGAAAAACCTTAGTCTCATGCCTAGTACTTAAAAAAATACCTAACCAAAAGCTATATAACCAAGTAAGGCAAAATATATGAAAGAGCATTTCATAGCAGGGAAATCCTGAATGGTCAATAAGTATATGAAGGATGTACAACCTCATTAGTAATCAGAGAACTGAAAATTCAAACCACAATGAGATACCACTTTATGACCTTCAAATTGGCAAAAAGAAAAAAATCCATATTCTAGCACATGCTGGTGACTATGTTATATACTGCTTGTGGAATTTAAGTTGGTGCAATTACTTTGAAAAACAGTTGGGCATTACTTGAGAAAGTTGAAGAATATGAGTATCCCTTATCCAATACTTCCAATCATAGCTACAAACCCTAAAGAAATTCTTACACTACATATCAGTAGACAATGCACAAGGAAACTCATAATACCATTGTTCATAAAAGCAAAAAAAGGAAACAATCCAGATCTCATCCATAGGAAAATGAATAAGTAGTTTTATATTATTGTGGTGGATATTTATATAACAGTGAAAAATGAAGTTACTACAGTTGCATGTCATCATGTCATCATGGATGAATCTCACGAACTTAATGTTGGGGGAAAGAAAAGGCAGAGAAGAATATGTGAAATATGAAAACATGAATTATTTAAGATGACATATATGTGTCATGAAACTAAAAGAAAGAGAATGTAAGTACGAAAATCAGAGTAATGGTTTTATTGGATTAAAGAAGGGGACATGACTGAGGTTGGGCACTATGAGGCATTTCAAATATATTGACAATGATTGATTTAAACGTTGGATACTGGTTACATCATTTTTCTTTGGCAATTCTTTAAACTATACGTGTATTTTATATATACTCATATATATGGTGTAATCCATAACAAACTTTTAAGAAATATATGTATAGCCATATTATTAATAATATGGAAAAAAAGGTGCCTAGGTGGCTCAGTCATGTAAGCATCCAACTCTATCTCAACTGTCTTGATTTCAGGGCTGTGAATTCAAGCCCCACCTTGGGCTCCATGCTGGGTGTGGAGCCTACTTGAAAAAGAAAGAAAGGGGTACCTGGATGGCTCAGTCAGCTAAGTGTTGGACTCCTGATTTCGGCTCAGGTTGTGAGATGGAATCCCATCTCAGGGTTGTGAGATGGAGCCCCACATTGGGCTCCTCCCTGGGTATGGAGCCTGCTTAAGATTCTCTCTTTCCCTCTCCTTCAGCCCTTCCACCCCTGCTCATGCACACTCTCTCTGTCTCTCTAAACAATAAAATAATAAAAGTTTTTAAAAAATGAAGAAGAAAAAGATAAGTCAGGAACCCAGGCTGGCCAAACCCTGCTCCCAAGACCATCCAAAGTGGAGACAGGATCTTCCTCAAGGGCCTAGACCTTCTTTGAAAGAGCACACCCTTTCTGATAGAAGGCGGCATTTTAACATTATAATCAATACCAATAAGGAACATTTAGTTAGCCCTTACTACAGGTCAAGCACCGCTCAAAATGCTTTACATTTATTAACTGTGAAGTACTTCTAGAAACTCCACTATTTTCAAGGATTTGTAGAGCTTCAGTGATTATGCTAACAAAAATATACCCTTCTCCCTTAATTAGCATCATTTAAGTTACTATTATTTTGGGCTGCAGTGAGTTTTATTCTTTTATACATATATATGTGCATAATTTTAATTATAAAATCAATATTCATTATAGAAGAGTCATAAACAAGTCCCTCTCAAAAAAACAAGGAAAAAAATTCCACAACATTAAAGAAAAATTAGATCAAACTACTGTAAACAGTTTCTGAGCAGCACCTGGGTGGCTCAGTCTTTAGGTGTCTGCCTTTGGCTCAGGTCATGATCCCAGGGTCCTGGGATGGAGCCCTACATCGGACTTCCTCCTTAGCAGAGAGCCTGCTTCTCCCTCTTCTACTCCCCCTGCTTGTGTTCCCTCTCTCACTGTCTCTCTCTCTGTCAAACAAATAAAATCTTTAAAAAAAAAGTTTCTGAGCTTTAAACTGTGACTATATATGTGCTCATTTCTTTTTCCCTTTTACTAAAATGGGATCATACTGCATAGACTCTTTTGTCACTGCTTTTCTTACTTGAAAATTTACCCCGTGTTTAATACTGATAAGCACTTATACCAGATTCTTCACAGGCCAGACCCTGTTCTAAAACTTAATGTAGATCAGCTCGTATAACCCCTACAACCACCCCATGGGGTGAGTAGGATTATTATCATCTCCATTTTGCAGGTAAGGAGATACAGCTCAGAGAGGAGCAAAAGCTCACCCAGGGCCATGTGGCTAGTGAACAGCAGAGATGGGATTTGAATCCAGGGAGTTTGGCTGGTCCCATGGCCCAGATTCTAAAGAACCAGCGAACCTGACCTCTCCATAGAACTAAGTTGTTGATTGTTCCTTCTCTTGAAATCCTTCTCTTTTAGCTTCTACACCACCTTCTCCTAGCCCCTGTGCCCTCTCTCTCACTGCTCCGTTTAAGTCCCTTTTCCTTGCCTCTGTTCTCAGCCCACCACTGACATGTTAGTATTCCTCAGGGCTATCTTGGCAAGATCTCATTCAGTTCATGATTCAACCCCTGTGTACCGCAAAATGACTCCCAAATTCGACTTTATAGTCCCTTTTTGTTGGAACCCCAATCTGTTTGGGGGGGGAGGGTCTGTATATTTTTTACTTCTTCTTATCTGTCTTTACATGGAAGGCAATATTTATTAACTGTGTACAACATTAAATGTTATTATGCTCACTTACCAACCTGTATCCTTTTCCTCTTATCCCAAGCTGGACACTTTGTCATCATTTGTTACTCCAGCCTCTGCCCACATCATATCTATTGCTTGCATTATCTGTCTCAGTTTAGGACACCATTAATTCTGTCACCCACACCAGAAATGTGAGGATCACCTTTGACTCCTCATTTCCACATCTGCTACCATATCAATTATCAATTTCTCTCACCTAAACATTTCTCAGATCTCTTCCTTCATTTCTGACCCCATCAGCACTAATATATGTTAGGTCCTCAATCTAGGACTATTGGAATCACCTCCTAATTTTTCTCATCATGTTTAATCTCTTGCTCCAGTCTTTCCTCTATCCTTTCCTGCAGCCAATAATCTTTCTAAAATTAAATCCAATATTGTTCCTCCCCTAGAAACCTCAAGGAGCTCCCTGTTGTTTGAAGAATAAGAAGTACACCCTTTATCATATAAGAAGGCATTTAATTTTTTAAAATTTTTAAAAAGATTTTATTTATTTATTTGACAGCAGAGATCACAAGTAGGCAGAGAGGCAGGCAGAGAGAAAGGGGGAAGCAGGCTCCCTGCTGAGCAGAGAGCCCGATGCGGGGCTTGATCCCAGGACCCTGAGATCATGACCCAAGCGGAAGGCAGAGGTTTAACCCACTGAGCCACGCAGGTGCCCCAAGAAGGCATTTTAACATTATAATGATTAATACTAATAACTAACGTTTGTTAGCACTTTCTATGGATCAGGCACCATTCAAAATGCTTTATGTTTACTAACTTGTCCTACAAACAACCCTATTAGGCAGGCGTTACTGTTATTATGTACTTGACCCATAGTGAATTCTCCAGAAATCCTGTCAAATGAGTGATCTCCTTTTTTTACAGACGGGGATACAAGGCTTGGGATGTTCAAGTGCCCCAGATTTCATCGCCAGCAGTAGTAAATTAGTTACACAGGGTGATTTGCCTCCAGGGCCTATGAATGTTATCCATTATACCTCAAGTCTCTTTAAAATTGGTCCCTAACCTATTTTTCTGGCCTCATCTCTGGATACTTCTAGTGTCCCTTTTCTATCCTAATGACTGCTCTATGAATTTATGAAGCTAGAAGTTCATACTTGCCCATCCTTATTCAGGCTTTTGGCTCTGGAGTGTCTTTCTCTTCTCCCTGGTTGGTCAAAGGAGCTCTTCTCAACCTTCAGTATCGAACTTTCTTACGACCATCTCTGAGAAGTGCTCCTTCACCCTGAGGCTGAATTACTTTCTCCCCCTCCTTTTGCTCCCCCAACGCTTTATTCATGCCTCTAATTACAGACACTAACACTATATTGTGATTCATTTATGTGTCTGCATTTCACCAGGTTGTATTCTCCTTTAGGGCAGAGACTGGGTTTCATTCGCGTCTGTATCCCCAGCCTGGCATATAATCAGGAGTCAATAAATATTTGTTAAGTGAATGAATAAATGGATGTCTTTGATTTGACTTTGCAAAAGATACAGGAAATATTTCTTTGAAAGGACATTTCTTACAATCACCTTTCTGTAGAAGCTAAGGACCTAAGATTAAATCTTAATTTAGCAAAGGCTCTTGGCAGAAAACTATTTCAATATCAACAAGGTATCTTGCTTTCTGATGTTACTTAATACAAGGATGGCAAGGAACAGTTACAAAGACAAATCTTAAGTGCACTTAAGTGGAGGAGGGCTGAACAAATAAATATGAATGGTTTGTTGATAGTCACAGTTGAGGGAATAAAACCTAGGAAACTTAAAAGCCAAAAACAAAAACAGACAAACAAAAAAAACCTCCAATATTTTATCTTTTACATTTTAGACAAAGCAGTTGAGATTAGAGAAAAAATTACTAGGCACCTGCGCTCCATTTGATTGTCCAAATGCCTTTTCAGAAACATCAAAGACATCAAGTCCCTTATTGTGAATTATGTGTCATCTCTTCTTTGTCTATGTGAGATGTGGCTAACAGCAAGTTCGGTTTTGGAGACCGGTCATTTGGTAGGTTATTTGGATCCTTAGGTCCTGAAAATTGTTAATTCCTGCCAACCTGTCTTGCTAACTACTAGCTTCTCGAGAGATGCATCTGACTCATCGACAGATCCAGAAGTTGGGCCAACCTCTTCATTGTTATCCTGGTATAATACTTGACAATTATTCCAATATTATTTTCAGTAACTTGGTTAAGTATTTCCACCTTTTCCCTCCCCACCTTTCTGCATAACCAAAAATATCAGTTGAAAAACTCTCAAAAGAACCTCTCTTAATTCCATTCCACAAATATGACCCAAAGCATCAATTCCATGGTGATAAAAAAGCTCAAGAAGAACTATTTACAGAGAGATTTCTTCTAGCTATTTGTCACTGCTTCTTTGGTGAACTTAACCTGCTTGTCAGAAAGAGCCAGGATAATGAGATGAACACTTAGCTCTGTGGGCACAGGAACGTCACAGACAGGAGACTTCATGCTGACTCGACCGAACTGTTGAATTATAAGTGACCATGTTGTAAAGACTTGTGGACCAGAGAGATGCAAAATTCAGAGGTCGGGTGGGGGGGGGGCGTGATTAACAGTGCAAAGCCCAAGAGGATGGGGGTGCGGTGTGTGATCTGCAGCATAGGAGGGAAAAAATAGCCTTAATAGGTGGAAAGGAGGGGTGTTATTTTGGTGGCAGGAAGTTGGGGGAGTTCCTTTTAGCATTCTGTTTTAGCTAAAGTAGGAGGTGAGGTCATTCTTGGAGGGTGAGGTGGGAGGGTCAGAGATTTGTGGAGGTTTGGAAAGACTGTTGTGGATAAGGGGAAACATTTATTTAGCCTGGCAGCCGTGAGGGCCCCTTTGCAGGTGGAACCACAGAAAGGCAAGGGAACAGAGTGGTCAAGGTAAAGGGCCAAGAGCTAAAGGCTGGAGAAATAAAAAATAAAGGCAGAAGGAACTCTGCCCAAAGGAAGAGAAAGGGGACAAGAGGTCAAAGGATCCAGATGAAGAGCAGCTGAAGAAAGGGCAGGGTGGGGGGAAAGTTTGGTCAGAGAGTGGGGTGTCCAAAGTATAAATATTATTTTAAGTGTAAAAAATAGTATCAACTTGAAAAAAATTAAATACACCACAACTGCAATTTTGTAATCCTGCATTTGAGTGTTGGATTTATTTGTATATAGTGGTTTTCAAACTTTTTTTTTTTAAGTAGGCTCCACTCCCAATGTGGGGCTTGAAGCATAATAATAATAATAATAATAATAATAATTGTAGAAGACTTCAAACAATACAGAAATGTAGAGAGCAAAAGAATTACATGAGAAAGTCTTAATGATATTCTATAGCAGACTTTTTAAAAAGATTTAATTAATTAATTAATTAGTTAGTTAACCTATTTATTTATTTATTTAAGGAGAGGGGAGAGGGACAAGCAGACCTGAGCTGAGCACAGAGCCTGGCGCAGGGCTCAATCCTATGACCCTGAAATCATGACCTGATCCGAAATCAACAGTCAGATCCTTAATCAACCGAGCCACTCAGTCTATAGTAGACTTTCAAATATGCATAATTTGTGCATAATTGGAACTTGTGGCTAACTCAGTCTGTGGAGCATGTGACTCTTGATCTCAGAGGTCTAAGTTCAAGCCCCATGTTGGCTGTAGATTACTTTTTTTTATTATTTATTTAATTGAGAGAGAGAGCATGAGCAGGGGAAGGGGTTGGGGGAAGGGCTAGAAGAGGGGCAGAAGGAGCAGGGAGAGGGAGGAGCAGACTCCCGGCAGAGCAGGGGCTTGATCCCAAGACCCTGGGATCATGACCTGAGCTGAAGGCAGACGCTTACCAAACTGAGCCACCCAGGCACCCCTGTAATCATGTTTAAATAATGATATATTGCCTTCTCCTTTTGAATATTCTTACATTGTATCCAATACATGTTTTGTTGCTTTGGTTAGAACTTGAACACAATATTATAGAAAACTGGCTGCAACTTAGCAGATGCTAAACTCCTTTATATAGAAAAAGCTCCTATGAAAACCAGAGGAAAAAAAGCAACAAGAGAAAAGTAGACAAAGGATGTGAATAGATAGTTCAGAGAAAAGGAAATACAAACTCTCGAACGTAAAAAAAATGTTCAACCTCACTTATAATGAGAAAAATGCGGTGGTGCCATTTTTCACCCGTTAAATTGGCAAATAACCAGAAGTTTCTTAACACCCTGTTGTTGAGAGGCTGTGGGAAAACAGGTGTTCTTATCCACTGCTTGTAGGAATGTAAATTGATTTAATCCCTATAGAGGACAATTTGCAATATTTATCGAAATTACAAATGCATCTGCCCTTTGACCCAGCAATACTACTCCTAGGAATTAGCCCTGTGGATGTACTTGCACACATGCTAATTGACCTATGTACAAGGTCATTCATTACAGTATTGTTTGTAACAATAAAAAATTGGAAATAGTCTAAAGTCTATCAATAAAGGACTAATTAAATAAATTGAAGTAATTCCATGAAATGGAATACTATGCTACCAAGAAAGAATGATGTCCTGATGATACAGAAAGATCTTCAAGATATATGTCCATCACTAACTGAAAAAACAAGGTGCAGAACAATATGTGTGGTATTCTGTCTTTTGGAAAGAAAAAAGGGATGAAATAAGAATATATATATTTTATTTGTATATTCATAAAGAAATGTTATACTAATGCATAAAGAGGCGTTACTTTTGGCAGTTTGGGTATGAACCAACGAGAGACAGGAGTAGAAAACTTTCCTTTTTTTTTTTTTTTAAGATTTTATTTGACAGAGAGAGATAGCGAGAGAGGGAATACAAATGCAGGAAAGGGAGAGGGAGTAGTGGCTTCCCACAGAGCAGGGAGCCCGATGTGGGGCTCAATCCCAGAACCCTGGGATCATGACCTCAGCTGAAGCAACGACTGAGCCACCCAGGCACCCCAGGAGTAGGAAACTTTCAAGTGAACCTGCTTATTTTTTTTAAACGCCTGAACCATGAGAATGCACTGTCTATTCAAGAAAAACATTCAGGGGGTGCGCCATCAGGGTGGCTCAGTCGTTAAGCATCTGCCTTGGGCTCAGGTCATGATCTCAGGGTCCTGGGATCAAGCCCCACATCAGGCTCCCTGCTCAGATGGAGACCTGCTTCTCTCCCTCTCACTCCCTCTGTTTGTAGTCCCTCTCTTCGCTGTCTCTCTTTCTGGCACATAAAATCTAAAAAAAAAAAAAAGAAGAAGAAGAAGAATATTACAACCTTATATTTAAAAAAAAACATACAGGGAAAAACGTGTGAAAGCATTACATATTTAACATTTAAAAATTTAAATCAATTTTTAAATTGCCTATTATGAGCCCCTTTTAAATTGTGAGTAGGGCCTGGGGAAGTAGCTGGACATATTGACAGGGTCTCACTGTCTCAGCTGCTGTGTCTGTGTGACTTTCTGCTTTGCAGCCAGAAGACTGGATATGCTGAGTTCAAATATTGGCTGTGGCCTTGGGCAAGTTCCCTACCAACACATGGCGTTGTCATGAGGATTGAATGAGGAAGATAATGTATAGGTTTTAGGGCAAAGCCTGGCACGTGCTAAATAGAAATGCATGATTACATGTTTTCTGAGAGTGATAAGGTACCTGGCACCCACTTCCCTTCAAAGCACTTATGTTCTGTGGTAGCAGTTTGCAAGTCTGATCTCTTGAAGACAGACTCCCTGTCTTACTCAGCTCTGTCCCTGAAGTACCCAAAGCATTGCCTTGTATGTTGTAGACTGCAGTGTGCATGTAATAAATGTGTGTGCCAGGTTGCCTGGGTGGCTCAGTTGGTTAAGCGACTGCCTTTGGCTCAGGTCATGATCCTGGCATCCCGAGATCAAGTCCTACATCAAGCTCCCTGCTTGGCAGGGAGTCTGCTTCTCCCTTTGACCCTCCCTCTTCTCATGCTCTCTCTCTCAAATAAATAAATAAATAAAATCTTTTTTAAAATTTGAATGAATAAATGAATGTGTGTGCCTCCATTCAGCAAAGATCTGTTGAGTACCTACTGTTTGACCAGGTACTCTGCTTGCTGCTGACCACTGAAAAGACACGTGATCCGCGGCACCTGGTGGCTCAGTGGGTTAAAGCCTCTGCCTTCGGCTCAGGTCATGATCCCAGGGTCCTGGAATCGAGCCCCGCATCGGGCTCTCTGCTCAGCCGGAAGCCTGCTTCTTCCCTCTCTCTCTGCCTGCCTCTCTGCCTCCTTGTGTTCTTTGTCTGTCAAATAAATAAATAAAATCTTAAAAAAAAAAAAAAAGACATGTGATCCTGTCAACAGTCTAGCAGCGGAAACAGACATTAAACAGATATTTGATGGCAGTAGGGTGAGTGAGAAGTATAATGTCTCATGTACAATGAGACCCTGCAAGGAGAAGCTAATCTGGGAGAGTCTCCCTTAGGAACCGCCTATTAAAGTGAAAACTGAAGATAAACTGAATTGTTTCAACTAAGATTTTGAAGAAAGTATTGGTAGGCAGAGGGACTGCTTCCCCAAAGAAAGGAGTTTTATGCTGTTCAGGAACCAAAAGTCCAGCTGACCCTTCAGGAATGAGGAGAGAAACATCTGCAGTGGCCCTGGAGGTAGACTTCATAAAACTTGTTAACAATTGTGTGCTTGATACTGAAAACAATCAGTTTCCACTGAAGGGTTTTAGGCTGGAGAAAGAATTGATTAGATGTGCATGTCTCAAAATCTTTGGCTGCTCTAGAAAGTTTAGGAAGCTTTTTTTTTTTTAAGATTTTATTTAGAGGGTCACCTGGGCTGCTCAGTGGTTAAGCATGTGCCTTCGGCTCAGGTCATGATTCCGGTGTCATGGGATGGAGCCCCAGGTCAGGCTCCAGGTCAGACTCCATCCGGGAGTCTACTTCTCCCTCTGCCCCTCCCCCCACTTGGCATGCTCTCTCTTTTTCTCTCTCTTAAATAAATAAATAAAATCATGACCTGAGGCAAAGGCAGACACTTAACTGACTGAGCCACCCAGGAGCCCCAGGAGTTTTTTGTTTGTTTTTTTTTTTTAAAGATTGATTTATTTATGAGAGAGAGAGAGAGAGAGAGCGGGAGCGCCAGCGCACCAGCAGGTCTGGCAGAGGGAGAGAGAGAATGTCAGGCAGACCCCCAGCTGAGCTTGGAGCCCGGAGGGTTCCAGGTCTATCTCCTGAGATCAGGACTTGAACTGAAACCAAGAATCAGATGTTCAGCCAACTGTGCCACCCAGGCGTCCCTAGGAGGCTTTTATAATTGTTGAGGATAATGATGATGACAAAGTGTTAAATGAATGAATAGATGAACCCCAAGTGACAATTCATGACCTATTAATTCATATAGAATATAATACAAATTTACTTATTGCATGTTCTTTTATATGTCGCTGAGACCATATCCTCTTTACTTTAGATATAGGAATTCATAGATCTCTTCAAGCTACAGATTAATTAACCATTTTTAGGGTGGTTACCTCTATAAATGGATCTTATTACCTGTTGATATAATTTTACTACAGGGAGTAATCAAATCTTAAAACTCTTGGAAGACCTTTCTATCTGTCCACACACTGGTGGGTCCCATAATGCCTTCATTCCATCCCACGCCACCTGCCGCAATCCCTCTCTGCTACCGCTGCATCATTACTCTACCCGGAGAAGCTTCAAAGGACTTTACAAGAAAAATAAGTTAAGTGTGTGGTTCTGGCAGAGGAGCAAAAGCAAATGTGGAAAGTGAGGAATATCAAAGTAAAGCCAGTTTCTATCTTAATTAGTGTGATTTTTGACAGTAACTCTTTCACTGCCTTAGGCATCTAAAATCAATTTGAGTAACAGTTCAGAAAGCTGTATTCTTGGAACTGTAATGTCATTACAGAATTTCTATTCTAACAATAGCTGTCTAATACTTGGCAAAAGTTAATAGAATTAAAATGATGTGACGACAGACTCCATTTGTCTTAACAAAATAAAAAACTAAAGCACAGTGTAAGACTCTGGAATTACTTTTATTCTGTTCTTCATTTTATAAAGAACTTGAGCGTATTGCTGATATAGGTACTACATTAATAACGTTCAGAGGGGCGCCTGGGTGTCTCAGTTGGTTAAGCATCTGCCTTTGGCTCAGGTCATGATCCCAGGGTCCTGGGATCGAGCCCCACATCAGGTTCCCAGATCAGCGGAGAGTCTGCTTCTCCCTCTCCCTCTGCCTCTCCCCCTACTCATGCTCACACCTGCGTGCTCTCTCTCTCTCTCTAGCTCAAATAAATAATAAAACAAAAATCTTAAAAAAAAAAATAACGTTCAGAATGTCTGTTTAGAAGGTTATGACGTTAGGGGAAAAATCTTTTTTTTTTTCTTCCTATGACTTTCTAGAAAAAGGGAAAAGGCATTGTTTTATAATATAATTAGAGCCGCAGGTATCAAATGTGATACTTCAAGCCGTGTAAATCTGAATGAGTAAAAATTCTGAAGACAAAGATCAAGATTTTAAATGTCTTATTAAAACACATTTCTTCACTAGAGGGAAAGACTGTAAACACCATCTGAACATCAATCTCAAACACTGGAATCTTCTTTCAGAGTGCCTTGATGAGGTTGATAAGCACTCTCTGTGACAAAATTATTCTTTGACTATGAGGGGGTAGCTATTTGGTAATTATATAGAGGTTGAATTTTTTTTTTTTTTTTGCTTTTAAACCAAGGGAAACTGTATTTTGATGAAGTGTCAAGTTTTACTACTATCTGCATAAAAGCCCATTTGTCATGGTTATACTTTATCAACCAGTAAAAGATGAATAATGAGAGCAGTGTGTCTTTGGAATGCCTGAGAGTGCCTGGTTCTATGGACTGTGTCCAGACTTTCTGAATTGTCTATTCCCACCTGGTGGCTGGTAAATAATAATAATAATAACAATAAAATGTATTGATTGCTCAACAAATGGTAGGCACTTTTAAATTAATTTATTTATTTTTTAGTAATCTCTACACCGAATGTGGGGCTTGAACCCACAACCCCAAGATCAAGAGTTGCATGTTCTTCCAAATGAACCAGCCAGGTACCCCACAAGTTGTAGGCTCTTTGATATAAATCTTAGAAGCATTGGAGTGCTCAATGACTCAGTCAATTAAGTGCCTGTCTCCAGCTCAGGTCATGATTCCAGATCCCTGGGAGCAAGTCCTTGTACAGCAGGGAGCCTGCTTTTCCCTCTGCCTACTGCTGCCCGGCTTATGCTCTCTCTCTGACAAATGAATAAATAAAATCTTAAAAAAAAACTATTACATGTATTTACCAATTCTCACAATGACCTTATGAAGTAGGTCCTCTTGTTATCCTCATTTTGCAGATGAGGAGGCTGGGTCAACTTGTACAAAATCACAGAGCTAGAAGGTAGCAGAGCTGGGACACAAAATCAGACATCTGTCCCTAGAGTTTTTAATTACTATGCTGTTTCCTAAATGTGGGATGACTAAAACTGAGGTTTTCAAGCAGCAGGCCATAGCCCATCACTTTAGTGTGTCTTTTAAAAATTAAATCAATTAGAATAGAACTGAAAATATGAGGGCATATTGCAAAAAGTATAAGCAGTGTTTCATAGAACTACTGTCCTGTTTCAGTCATTTATGTGGAGACATGTGGATTGGGTCACAATGTAAAATGTATTTTTTTTTATTGTTGAAGTAAAAAAATCTTTGTAAGTCCACTAACCTCAAGTATGGTTGATGTTATTTTTTAAAATTATCCAATCAACAATATTGATTTGACTAGTCTCTTTAATTTTCCTTACAAAATAATTAAATAGTAAAAAATTTGAGAAAGAGCATTTAAATTTTATCTAACATTTAAAAACTTAACCAACTAAAAGTAAAAAAGCAAAAAAAATCATAGAAGTAGAGGTAGACAAAAACTTAATACCACAAAATTAATAATTGAGAGCTCATATGGTGAAGCATTTATCTTTTAGTTAAAACACAAATTTGAATATCATAGTTCAAACTGTTCCTGTCTTTGGTCCTTTCTGTGCTTTGTAATATTTTCAAGCAAGTAAAGTTGGAGTAATGCATTTTGGGTTTTAATTTTTCAACTAAAATAAGATAATTTCCCTTTTTGGAAAACTGGTTGTTAGGTTCAGATCTGTGAGAATTGGGTTTTATAATGTACTTTTTTGTTTGATACTGTGTGGTAGATTGTTTCCATGTTTTTAAAAGAATTATCTATGCTCCTTTCTCAATTTATCACCAAGAGTTATGCAAATGAATGAATTTGCATGTGATACAAATTATTTTATGAATGAATCATAAAAATGAATTAGCATTTGTGACTTTGTTTCTTTTTTGTGTGTATGATTAATTATGACCTTGTTTGAAAATGTTTTTGACAGGATTTTGAACTTCAAAATTTTTAACTTTTGTCATCACTTCTTTGATTGTGGAAATGATTAAATAAAGGTTGAAGAATGAATCAAAGCTTTCATTACATAGGCTAACTGTGTTTATTTGTTAATTGTGAAGATTATTGCTGATTTCCAATAGTGGGTTATTAACTAACTATAATGACCTCCTCTACCACCTCTGATACATGTCTGTTTGGTTTGGTTTGCCCGGTAATTTAAGGAATCAGTTTAATATTTTATGAGTTAAAAGAAGATTTCCAGAGGGAATCTGAAAAGCATACAGGATTTTTCTCTGTGGAAAGCACAGAACATCATTTCTGACACTTCTGACATATCTAAGTGACAAGATATCTCCAAACAGATACAGCATATAATAGCATACAATATACTTTTATATTGCTTTGGACCAGGTATCTCTATCTAATAGGATTCTATGTGGCTGGTTGCAAGACTTTTCTCATGGTACAAATTGTGTAAAATGAGATCATTTTAAGCATTTACTTTAAAATAAGAGTCTCCAGGGTCACCTGGCTGATTCAGATGGTACAACATGCAACTCTTGATCTCAGGGTTGTGAGTTTGAGTCCCACACTGGGGGGTAGAGATTACTTAGAAAAAATAAATAAAAATGGGGCGCCTGGGTGGCTCAGTGGGTTAAGCCTCTGCCTTGGGCTGAGGTCATGATCTCAGGGTCCTGGGATTGAGCCCCAAACCCCGCATGGAGCTCTCTGCTCAGCAGGGAGCTTGCTTCCCTTCCTCTCTCTGCCTGCTTCTCTGCCTACTTGTGATCTCTGTCTGCCAAATAAATAAAATCTTAAAAAAAAAAAAAAAAGAGAGAAAGGATTTACCAGCTCAACCTGGATAGCTATAAAGTGTCATTCATTCATTCATGTATTAATTCAACAAATAATTTATTGGACACTTCATAATAGGGGTAGGCACCATAGGTAACTTAGTGGAATATGGAGATGTACACTGGAGTATTTCTGCTCTTCAAAAGTTTATCACTCAGTTGGAGAGGGAATATGTATAGCCAATGCCAAGTTCTGGCCATTCTATCTCCTTAACATTTCTTGAATCTTCCCATTTCCTGCCTTCCCTAGAGGGCGCTACATCAGTTCAGGCCATCACCAGCTCTTGGTTTTCTGCAACAATCACTCTAACATAACTCCTTGTCCCTGGCCTTGCTTATTTCCAATTTATTCTTTACAGTGTTTTTCCTAAAATGCTAATCTAATTATTCCCTTTGCTAAAACCCGCTAATGATTCACTGTTGTCTTCAGGATAAAGTCCAAACTGTCAAACTCACCGGATCTGTTCTCGCTTCTCTTATCACATTCCTAACTATTCACCTTCTTCAGATAGGTTTCCAACCATTCTTAATTCCTTTCAGGGGCCCTAATTCACAATGCTTCTCTTCCCTCATGTTGTTCTCCGTGCTTGGAATGTCATCTGTTGATATCCGTGCTCATTAACTCATTTATTCACTCAGAACATTTTTTTATTAAGGGTGTCTACATGTTCAGCCCTGTGCCCCATCCTGGAATTTCCCATTGTAGTCAGGAGATGGATGTGTAAGCAGACCATTATACTGCAATAGGCAAGACCCAGGGTGGACATAGGCACAGGAACTGTGGGAGTCATGCACGAACCCAAGTCCAGGCAATCAGCGAAGGCTCTGAAGGGAGGAAGGGGATGAAGAACAGTCTGGATTGAGGAAGTAGCACACGTGAAGGCCCAGAGCTAAGAGACTGTTATTCTGGGAAATGGCAATCAGCGTGGCCTGAGTGTACAGTGTACAGACATCAGAGAATGAACAGGACTGGAGGAAGCAGGGCCCAGTTGCCAAAGGCCTTGCCTGTTGTGTTAGGAACCTGGGGTTTCTTTTCTTGTGGGGTAATGGGTAGCCACAGAAGGATTTTCTAAAATTGGAAGGGCACAGTCACATTCATTTTTTTTTAAATCAATAGTCCAGAAGCATTACTAGGAAAAGTGGCAATTTGTCACAAATTGCTTAAATAACCAAACGCAGTCTTGAATTGAAAAAGGTTGCTTGAAAATTTTCAGGGATACCTTATGAAGCTGGAACAATTGACTAGCATACTCAAGAAGCTTAAATTGCATTTATACATGCTAGTTTAAATTTCTCATATTTTGGGGCACGTGGGTGGCTCAGTTATTTAGTGTCTGCCTTTAGCTCAGGTCATGATCTCATGGTCCTGGGATCCAGCCCAGCGTCGGTCTGCCTGCTCAGCAGGAAGCCTGCTTCTCCCTTACCCTCTTCCCCTGCTCGTGTTCCCTCTCTTGCTGTGTCCCTCTCTGTCAAACAAATAAATAAAATCTTAATAAATAAATAAATAATAAAATAAAACAGGGACGCCTGGGTGGCTCAGTTGGTTGAGCGACTGCCTTCAGCTCAGGTCATGATCCTGGAGTTCCGGGATCGAGTCCCGCATCGGGCTCCCAGCTCCACGGGGAGTCTGCTTCTCCTTCTGACTTTCTCCTCGCTCATGCTCTCTCTCTCTCAAATAAATAAACAGAATCTTTAAAAAAAATAATAATAATAAAATAAAACATAACTGCACCTGTCTTTATCTGTTGTAATCTTTAAGAAGAAAGGATCAAATAGAAGTTAAGGGGTGTTATTGAGCCTGGAGGGACCTTAGGGATCTTTTAGCAGTTTGATCACTTCACTAATGGTCAAGAGTTCTGTCTGCCAGGGGCACCTGTGTGGCTCAGTGGGTTAAGCTTCTGCCTTCAGCTCAGGTCATGATCTCAGGGTCCTGGGACTGAGTCCCACATTGGGCTCTCTGCTCAGCAGGGAGTCTGCTTTCCCCTCCTTCTCTCTGCCTGCCTCTCTCCCTACTTGTGATCCCTTGTCTGTCAAATAAATATATAAAATCTTTAAAAAAAAAAGTTCTGTCTGCCTGATAGGAACAAAACTGAGAAGGCTCTAGATCTCTGGATTCTAGACATTTTTCGCTGTCCCATTTGGCAACTCTAATCTATTTAAAGTAGAAATATTTATAAAAATGTTGTTTGAGCCTATGAAACTCACTTTTTTTTTTTTTTTGGTACAGCTCAGACCTATCTCTCTCCACTAGAGTTACTACACAGCTCTGTATTTCCTGTAGGAGCAGAATTTGGAATATAGATGTGAATTCATAAATGAAGGTGCTTTTGTTCCTCAAGTAAACCTTGTATGCTTTTCTATATGCCAGTTATTTCTACAAGTATAAGTTGTTTGGCTAAAGTCTTCAGCAACCAATGGAGTTAATGTTTTACGCAAGACCTTGGGGATTTCATGTTCACCGGGGCCAATAAAAGCAAATTCTCTCATGTCCTCCTACCAAGAACTTCATTATGACATTCTGACAGTTGCCTTCTCAGATCTGCACATGATTCTACTTTCTGGATTTCAGGACAGGCAGTTTGTCTTTGAAGCCCCATTTACTCTGTTCTCCCTCACGGGTTCTCATTTCTTCCCTTAGTCACCCTGACCTCATAAAAAAACCATGCTGGCAGGGGTGCCTGGGTGGCTCAGTTGGTTAAGGAACCAACTCTTGATTTCCGCTCAGGTTGTGATCTCTGCATGGTGAGATGGAGCCCTGCATGAGGTTCCTCACGGGAGATGGAGTCTGCTTGGGATTCTCTCCCTCTGCCCCTCCCCCCACACATGTGTGTGCACTCTCTCTCTATCTCTCAAAACAAAAAACAAAAAACAAAAAAATGCTGGCAGATCTCTCATACCGGCTAAAGCTTAAATGCCTGAAACCATTCTCCCCACCCCATACCATTGGTGAGAAAAGCTAAAAGGGAGGAATAACAGTCGCCTGGTCCCTAGTTCTGCATCTCTAGAAGCAAAGCCTGGCAGACATTCTTCTGTCTGCCTGAGGGCAATAGGGCTGCCTTTGGGTCCTCGCTGGTGGAGAGGGAAGGGAAGCCCTGCTCTTTTCTTCTTCATCACAGTCTTTGGAAGGGCAATTGTATCTCCTGCCTTGGGGCTTCAGCCAGAGGGTCCAGATGGCCTTGCCAAGTTCTTAACCGGAATAATAGGAGGCTAGAAGCCCAAACAGGCTGCAGCCTACCTTCTCAATAAGGTGTTGGGGAGAGATGAACCTCTGATGGAAAAACGACAGGAGCTGTGTGAACTTCCAGCTGCCCCTTGGGTATAGAGAAAGAGAGCACAAGGAGAGGAGCTGCAGGAAGAAGGAGAGGGATAAATAAATAAAATCTTTTTAAAAAAATAAAGCTTATTTATTTTTTTTTAGTAATCTCTACACCCAAAGTGGGGTTCGAAATACTTCTGACCATAAGATCAAGAGTCACACGTTACTCTGACTGAGGCAGCTAGGTGACCCCCTTTTTTTTTTTTTAAAGATTTTATTTATTTGACAGACAGAGATCACAAGCAGGCAGAGAGTCAGGCAGAGAGAGAGAAGGAAG
>PISX010009581.1:0-75020 GCA_004024625.1 Mellivora capensis
AGAGAGAGAGAGAGAGAGAAAGAGGAGGAAGCAGGCTCCCCGCTGAGCAGAGAGCCCGATGCGGGGCTTGATCCCAGGACACTGGGATTGTGAACTGAGCCGAAGGCAGAGGCTATAACCCACTGAGCCACCCAGGAGCCCCTAGATAAGGCTACTTCTGCATCTTAAATTCCCCCACTGAACCATTGAGTGGATTCAGTCTTATTTGACAGCATGTGTGCTGATCTGAAATTACTCTGTAGCCTTTTCCTGTACCCAAGAGACAATCATTTTATTTTGAGCTGGGAATTAACACAAGATCAGGAGAAAATAGAAAGTTCAAGAGGATGATTCCCTCTTGACTTAAGGGAGACATAGTGTCGCGGCATCTCACTTGGAGTCATTCCTTTTACTTCTTCCAGATGTCACTGGCAGAGGTGACTGGGGAAATGGGGGGGAGGGGCAATGGTCAGTTTGGCACTGCTGATGGGGGAGGGGTGGTGGAATCAGGGCAGAGACCCTACGTTTCCTGCGCTCAACTCACCAGAAGGGTCCATTTCATTCTGTGGCCCCCTGTCACCTTGCCCCAGCCTCCATGGATAAAGAGAGCTAGAATTCATTGAGAACACATCACATGGCATACACTATCCCAGGGAATCCTTGCAGCAGGCCTACAGGTCAAGCGCGAATGTCATTCCCATTGTAGGGGTAGTGAAACTGGGGTACGATGAGGCAAGTGTCACAGGGTGTGTTGGTGGTAGAGCCGGGTCTTCAACTGGACAGCGGTCTGTACTTGACCTAAACTTTGATCACCACACCGTGCTGTCCTGAGTGGCTTCCTGGTGCCACGGTGGGGTGGGAAGATGAGATTTCAGGACAGGGTCTGAGTTTTAGTCCTGCTCTGCTACAAACTCACTCTTTTTACCTTGGGCAAGTACCTTACCCTCTCTGGGCCTCAGTCGCCCATTTGAAAACAGAAGCAAGGGACCAGTGGGCCCCCCCTTTTTAAAATTTTATTTATTTATTTGCAGAGAGAAATATCATGAGTAGGCAGAGAGAGAGGGGGGGACTCAGGCTCTCTGCTGAGCAGAGAGGCCGATGTGGGGCTTGATCCCAGGACCCTGAGATCATGACCCGAGCTGAAGGCAGAGGCTTAACCCACTGAGCCACCGAGGTGCCCCACCAGTGGGACCCCAAGTCTGCGGTCGGCATGGTATTCTGTGGCTTTCTGGGGCAGGATACTTTCAACAGTGATTAAGAGTGAGCTGTGGTTAAATCCTGCCTCAGGAGCTTGTGGCCTCAGGAAGGTTATCCAACTTCTCTGATGCCCAGGTTCTCTGTCTGAACAAGGGAGAGAAGATCAACACTTATTGCTTAAGGTTGCTGTGAGGACAGAGGGCTAGAACACCTGGGATCATGCCACGCCCCCGTTTGTGCCAGCTCTTATTGTGGATTTAGGATCTCTCTTGGCAGACCCTTTGCCTTGGAATGGGGGCTTGTTACCTGACATGGAGAGTCCCCCATTCTGGAGTTGGAGGCATTCCATCCCCAAGCGATGTTGTCCATGATTTGCCATGAGCCTTCTGGAATGCCTTGGGGTTTCCTGACCAAGATACCATCTTGTGCATTACAGATACTAAAGTGAGAAGGACCCAGGATGATTTAGTTTGGCGGCATACAACTTCCTTGTAGCCACAGAACTCCAAGAAAGTTCGACATGGAGCCTCTGAGAAATCATTTCAAAATGGAGCTCCCCTATCAGAGCAGCCGTGGCGGGCTGCTCAGCCCTCCCCATCTCCTCCCTCCACTTTGATAGCTTCTGAGGCACTGGGAAACCCCACTTGACAATCACAGGCCATTAGGTGGTAGATAATGACACTAGGACCCCGAAAGGGGCAGTAACGCATGCGGGAATCAGAAGCCGGAGCATCTGCTACATTATTTTCATTAGCGGGATCATTTTCTGTCTTTATAAGAGAGCTCACCTGTGTTTCTTTTGTCCATCCATCTTAATTAATCACCTAGAGACGCATCTTTCAATATGGACACTGACTAAGCAGCTGACATTTCTGAATTATTCTGTCCCCTTCCTTTTTCACAAGCCATACATAAAGGCTAGATGGGCATTTATTGCTAAATCAAGGAAAATGGGGCTTTTTATTTGGAAGCCCCTGAGACAAAGTGTTTACTCAAATAATCCTGCCTGAATTGGCATGTGTTTGGAAACCTGGGGAAATGTGTTTGGCTCAAATAAAGAAAGAGTGACCCGCACGAATCCACAGATGCTGTGGTCTGTAGGGTCTCTCAAGGGTCCTGTTTCAATGAAGCATCTCTCCCTGCCCACCCCCTACATCCCCCCTTTTGCAGCACCCCCCCTCCCAACACCCAGTTCGGTCTTCAGAGATCCCATGGTCTTCCTCCCTCCAAACCTAATTTCCGCACAGACTTAGCCCATAGTGACCTGCCACGTGGAGAGCTTTAGTGAGAATCAATAGGCAGGGGTTCCTGGTGTGGGCTTCACGCCTCCTGAATGTAAAACACCATGGCAGCGAGAGTAAGATGGATGCTGGCCAAACATCCACGGTATCGGGGCACGATGGGTCCCCCCCCGCCCCCGCCTGTTTGGAAGGCGAGAAGACATGGCCCAGGGAGGAGGCTTGGTGATTTGCCCAAGGTCATGCGGTGACTTTGAGGCAGAGTCTGTGGTCTCTCGGGCTTCTGGAGGTCCTGTTCGACACCCCTCTTTGCTGAAGCCTGGCTGCCCTTCGCTCTCTGATCTAGGTAATGAAGCCATTCTGTAGGACCTGCATGGGCAAAGAGTGGGGTGGAGGGCCCGTGGCACCCCCTCCCAGGATGATGGGAGGCCCAAGCCTGGAGAAGACCGGTTCCCAGCCCGCAAGTGTGGGAGAGACACATGTGAATTCAATTCAAGGCTGGCGAGGCCTGCGCCTGGCTTCCTGCGAGCTCCAGGAGTGGGTGGGAACACGGTCTTCTCCAGGCCCAACCCTGGCCGCCCGGCAGATGTGTTTATTTCTTCCTTTTCCACTTGGGAGGCAGAAGTCTGGCAGGGTGGTTAAACAGGAGCAGCCCCGGAGCCAGGCTGCCCGGGGTGTAGATCCAGCTCTGATGGCCCACACCTGGGAGCTGAGGCTAATAACTTCCTGGGTTGCCATCTCCTTATCGGTAGCATGGGGTACTAATAATCCCTTTTTCCTAGGGTAGTGGGGAGGCCTTAGTGAGATAATCTCACATGAAGTGCTTAGAGCCATGCCCCAAAGACGGGCTAGGCAAGCAATTTACATGAGCTATTGATTGGATGATCTCTGATGAGTGTGTGTGTGTGTCTCCATTTAAAAACTGGCGTTCATGTCTTTTTTTTCTGATTACAAAACTCACTCGCATACTTATGCCAGCTACCATAAGAGATCCATGGGTAACGTTTTGCTGTATTTCTTTCTAGTTTTTACCCCGTGCAGTGTGTGTGTGTGTGTATGTATGTGTGTGTGTAGTTGGGCATGTGCTGACAAAGTATAATTTTCTAAAAGCTAGAAATCCTCTAAGATCTCACCCAAATCTGCAATGAAAATGGCTCAAAGATTGATTTAATTCATGAGCAGGGGAGCCAGTGAGATGGCAAAGCCGGGCCTCAGGAGAATTAGAATTAGAATATCTAATTCCAATGTAAGCATTGGAGCAGTAGGGGCTGGGTCGGATAGAAAACTGTCGAATGCCCTTTGGGACAATAAAATCGTGAACTTTGGGGCTAGTTTCTCTACCAGACCGCCCCCCCCCCCCCGAATATGTACTCCAAGTTCACAAGTAACTTGACATGAGTCGAAGTTAGATTCTTCTAGAATCCTCTACTGTGGATAATTAAGCAATCTGTAGGTGGGCCTGCTAAACAAGACTCCATGATGATGCTGGAAAGACGGGCCTCTCCTTGCCTGGTTTCCCACTTTTGCATCATCCGTGTTAACAATATCGGTATCTTTGCACATCTTGCCTTCGGCATCTACTGCAACATCACATCTGCTTCCAAAGGAAAGTTCTGAGGAAGGACAGGAATGCCCCCAAAGGGTGTGACCTGCTCCGGCACAGCTGGTGGAGGCCCCCTCCACCTCGGGGTTCCAGGACAGCTGCTCTTGCCTGCCCCCCCCCACCCCCCGCCATCATGTTTTCTTGGATTCATGTCCATCTCTCTCTCTCTCTCTCTCTCTCTTTCTCTCTTTCTCCATTTAGACTGAATTTCTTGAGGTCTGGGATTTGCTGAGTTTACTATCTTCTGGCTCCTTCCCCTCTAAGCACCTGCTGTGTGGGGCATGGTGATTCTTTGGGGAAGCTTTGCTGAATGAGTGAACATCGATGGTAAGAGGCCTGGCCTGTGTCACTGATGGGGGACAAATGTGCCTTTTGGAACAAGCAGGGCCCCTCTCCTGGGCTCGGCTGGGTCCTTCTGGAAGAACCCAGTGCCCAAGTAGTGTCACAGCATTTCCTCTTCCCTTATCCCCGATTCTGTCTTAGAAGGCCTTCCATAGGCAGTCCAGAAAGCCATCTAGGCTCTTCTCCATAGGACTCCCATGACTGAGTTCCTAGCTTGCTTTCCTAATCAAGGTCTTCAAGGGGTAAGAAGTTCTTGGGCACCTCAAGCTGGGGAGGGAGAGGCGTGCCTGGGATTAATCTCCACACTATGAATTTTAAACTGCTCTTCCACGTGTAGGGAAAAGCCATCAAAATGCTAATGGCTCTGCCGTCTTACCTCCCGCAGACCCTTCTCGGCATTAGAATATATTTACATGGACTTGAGTGGGGGAAGAATTGCAGAGACGTGGGGTGCCCTTTTCCCTCTGATCCCACCGCAAGCAAGCCTGGAGGGCTATAAAGTCTGAATGACAAGCCCCCCCAGAGTCCCAGGTTTCGGAGGGAAGCTGCTGTGGGTTGTGGGGCGGGCCCCTTCCCTCCACTCCGAGTTCTCAGCAGCTGGCTTCCTTGCTAACAGCACGGTGGCCAGTTTGGAAACATTTCTATGTCCTGTGGCTTTTGAAAACTGCTCCTCTCCGAGGCGGAACATCCCCGGACAGGTGTTCCTGGATGCATAAGACGGCACAGTGGATCCACATTGAGTTCAAGGTCTGGAACACGTGGAGACAAAGGCCACTTCAGCCCTAAGACAGTGCCGTTCTTGAGCCCTGGGCTAGAAGCACTGGGCTGTTGCTGAAATCTTTGAAAGCCCAGCTATCTTTGCTCAAGTAGACAATGGCTTGAGGACCTCTCACATGTACCCTCTAGAGGACAGATGCGATGGGGACAGCCCAGGGCAGGCTGAATTCAGCAAAGGGGCTTGGGGGCCTTTGCGCACAGACCAGATCATGGACTCTCATCCTCTCTTGGCTCAGTTCTGCTCTGTGAATATGGTGAAGCAGCTGGATCTCTCTGAACATCAGCTCCTTCCTTTGCTAAGGAAGAGGAGGACACTGGCCACATGGTGGACGAATTAGAGAGTTCACATCTTTCCTTTTTTCTTCATGCAGATGGCACAGTGGAGCCGGGTGGGGTGGGGGGATGGCGGGCCAGGCTCCCCCCTCAGAGAGAGAGAGAGTCTCTTAAACCATCAGGTGCCTCCAGGTCCCTGTGGTGCCAAACACCAGGTCTGGAATGTTGGGCGCTCGTCTGGCAGCGGTGCTGGGGACCCGTCCTGAGAATGAGGGGACCTTTCTGGGCAGACATTGTTGTTAGAATGACTTATGCTTTTCATTTTTCCTTTTTCCATGAGCAGTGTACCCATGTTTACTTACGTAAAGCTGTGGGGCTTCAGGCTCCCTTTCCTCCTCTGAGAAATGGGAAGAGTGTAAGAGGAAGGACAAAGATCAAAAGGAAAGAGAGCTCTCCAGGGGATGGACAGCCTTTGTCCTTGCCTCCTTCAGGTGATGAGAAAATGCTTGCAGACAAGGTGAAGAGGGGCAAGTGCAGAGCTAGGCCCACTGGAGCAAGGGGTCTTAGGCTCCCAGAGGCCACACGTTCTTCATGCTTAGGTGAGCATCGTGGAGGAGTCCAGATCCCACAGGTGCTACCGGGGAGGGCACGAGAGACCCAGGCTCACCCCCAGACGTGATGGGAATGTGGGGACAGGAGAGATGATGATCCCTAGTGAAGGCTGCATGGAGAATAAGCTTCACATGTTAACTTACGGGGTTGTATATGCCCTCTTCCCTGGCCCTATTACCATCCCCGTGCTACCCAGAGCTAACGGGCTCAGACTGACTCAGAGTCCTTTCCAGCTGGATGGACCCTCCAGAGCCCTTGCTAGCAGTACCGGCGCCTTCTGTGCTGTGCCCAATTCCGCGCAGGGAGTGGCCCTCTACTCCCCAAGTGGAAAACAACAACAAAATCCCAGTCTTTCTGAGGATGTCAGGGCTTCCATGTCAGCCCCACTTGTGACCCTGGGGCACACTTAGCAGGTCCATTCTGGGACTCATGGAAACTAAGCTGGATGGGGCTGAATGCCAAGGGAAGGTTGGGCAGGCAGCGCAGAGAAGCTCTCCCTCCTGCCGCAGAGTCAAGGGCAGGTGGAGAGGAGGTAGAGACCTAGAGACCAAGGCAATGGGAAAGGGCTTTGGGCAGCGGTGCTAGATGGGGGTGGGGTGATGACTGTTGTTGAGTCACAGAACCCAGCAGGAGCTCATCCCCCAACCTGTCTTGGCTCCTCTTCCTCTGGCCCACCCCCACATCACCCCCCTGCATTGTCAATTTCCAATACAGCAAAACAAAGCCCTGGCTTTGCTTTGGGGCCAGAAAGTACAGCACTTTTATCTGTCAACAAGCGATGCATCTGGCTGGCAGTGGCCCAGGCTGGCATTGTTGTGGGGAGGCGGGCCAAGGCTGCACTGGCCTCCAGTCTCCCGCTGACGATGCTGTCCCTTCTTAGGGCAGGCACGTGACCAAGAGTCTTTGTGGTCACGGGGCTCAGAAGGACGCCTGTTACCCCAGAAGCGAGGTATAGTGAGGGGAGCATACAGCACAAGAGAGAAGCACTGAGGTCAGGAGCCAACGAGAAAAAGACTCCTCATGGGGCTGATCACCTTCCTCCCTCCCTCCCTTCTGTCCCTTCTGCCTCTTCCAGGAAGATCTCCCTTTCACTTCCCCTAGAATCCTACTGATTGGAGTTCTAGGACATCAGCTCTGAATCAGTGGTCTTCAACATCATGTGGGAACGTGATATATAAAATAGGAGCAAGTCAGGCTGCCGTGAGCTAAGTGTCAGGGTGTGTATGAAGTGTGGTCTCCACCTCTTGGTGCGGGCCCCCGAGGGAGAGAGGGACAGGTCTGGAGCGTAGAACTTGGAACCGCTGATCATGGCCACTGCCCCTTCTACAGAAAGTGGCAGTAGCTTCTGTTTATGTAATTCCTGCATCCTCTATTGGTCGAGCACCTGGTAGGGTCGGTCCCTGTGGGAATCTCTTGTGGCCCATTAGCGCCTCTGACCCCCAGCTCAGGCCAGTAGGGTGGGGCTCTGATTGCCCACACACTGCAGGTGAATCACCTGAGGTTTACAAGGGTAAGGAACTTTGCCAAGGTCACGCAGGGGGTGAGTGGCATAGCTGAGATGGAAACCCAGGCCTGTGGACCATGAGTCCTGGCCTGTGGCCCACTGTTCGGTGCTGAGGGCTCCCTACCTACTGCCTGGCCTGGCCCACGCTGCAGACAGACAGTAGGCTCTAGAGGCAGGTCTGTTCTCCCAGAAGCTCTCTCTTAGGTAACCATCCAAAGGGTGCCCTGCTGTCCATGTGGCCTGGCCCTTCTGCCATTTTGGGGTCTCCCAAATGGCATCTTTGCAAGGGAGATTGAAACCCCCATCATCAGCCATCCATCTGCTTTGGACCAAGCAGTTGGCCTGTTGCAGACCTTTCCCATGGCTGGCCAAACCCCTGCCTCACAGCCTGGGGCTGGACTCAGACACAGGGAAACTTCAATCGTCACCACCTGGTCTTCACCACCTGGATCAAGACCAAGGCAAGATGTAACTCTGACCCTTCCTTCCTGAGGTCTCATCTTGTGGATCCACAGCTAGGGCAGTGAGGAGAGATAGGGCAGAGCTGGGGGCTGCCGATGTTCATTGTGTGGTCTCTGCATAGACCCATAAACTCTAGAGGGAAAAAGCAAGGCATCATCCGTAGCTGCAAGAGGCTCAGCCCCCCGGGGTCCAGAGAAAGTTATACAAGTGGTTGAGTCATTTATTCCCTCTCTCCTCCCATTAACCTAGTTCTGTCTTGCTATTGTTAATTTCACCTATCCTTTTGTAGATCCGTTCCCCTTCAACCCGGCTGTCTATCCATCCCTGTCTTCACCTGCCTTCCTATCATCCATCCTTCCATGCATGTGTCCATCCACCCATCCATCCATCCATCCCTCCATGCATGTGTCCATCCATCCATTCCTCCATGCACATGTCTGTCCATCCCTCCATCCCTCCATGCATGTGTCCATCCATCCATTCCTCCATGCACACGTCTGTCCATCCATCCATCCATCCATCCATTCCTCCATGCACGTGTCCATCCACCCATCCATTCATCCATTTATCTTTCCATCCCTACTGTTTTTCATCCATCCCTGCAACCAACTATGACCCATTTCCTCCCTCCCACCATTTAGGCTCTTTTATAGACCCATTCTCTCCTCCTCCTCTCATCTCCTTCTCATCCATCCATCTCTCCTAGCACCCATCCCTCCATCCAGCTTTATTTGTTGAGTCAGGAGCTGAGATCACAGAGGAAGTAAGAGACCATCTCTATCCTCGAGGAGCTCAGAGTCTGGTAGAGGAGAAAAACCATACAAAACAAAACATATACGACACCGTGATGACTTGGCCACTGAGACACACAAATTGTTAGTGGAGCCCAGAGAACAGTGACTGATCATGCCTGTGCAGGTCTGGGGAGGTTTCTCAGAGGAAATATTGAAGGAAGATTTTGAAGGATGAGTAGGAGTTTGCCGGGGGTTTTGGAGAGCGGGAGAAGAGGTAGAGTTCAAGGTTAGGAAAGGAAGAAGGGACTGGCAGACGGAGTGAGCAGCAGTGAGGTTGGGCGCAGCATGTCGTGGGGGGTGCGGGCGCATGTGGTTCCCAGTGAGTTCAGTTTGACTCTGGGGTCTGTGCATATTGTGAGGACCTGAAGGCCCCCTGGAAAAGACAAGTGGGGCTCAGATGATCAAAGGCCCATGTTTAGGCAAAGGGAAGCCAGGGGGCCCACTGACGCAAGAGAGAGACACATCTCTGGGCTCCGTCTGACTGCAAACCAGGGGGCAGTTTGGAGGGAACAAGGCCACAGCCGAGTAGGCCAGCCAGGAGCCCGTTTGTGGCAAGCTGCTGGGCAACACTAAGGCTCAGTCCAGGCAAGAACAGGCAGGGACCGTGGAGGAGGAGGGTCACGGGTGACGTGGGACACGTGAGATGGTGGAGAAACAAGGGCTGGGAAACCAGAGAGGATTCGGTGATCTGGGTCCCGTGTTTGGGAAGACTCGGGAGACTGTGTCCTCATGGCGCGCACACCACTGGGTACGTGTGATCCATTTCAGTTTAAAACGAGAGCAGGAAACTTCAGTGTCTTGGCTGGGTCTCATCCAGGACTCTGAAGTTCCTTCTCCGGATTTTTCTCACAAACACAAAAGCGCTGGTTTCCCACATACAGAGCAGCGTGGCTTCGTTCGGAAGGAAGAAGAAGATCAACGCTTTGAGCTAGACCTCAGACAACAGGAGAACTTGGCTCCTAGTCGCCTCGTTCCTTGCGCTTGATTAAGCCCTTCCTCTACTTCATGGATTTTAAGGCAGCCTTTCTTTGATTTTTTCCCTATTTTAAGGTCTCCAGAACCAGGATGTGTCCCTACACGAAGTGGTGCATCATACTTCACTAAGCGAGGCGGTCGAATAATGGTGCTCTTATCAGCCCGGGGGTCTTAATTCAAGAAACAGGGCAGTGTGTGCCGGGCTCTCCGGGGTCCTGTCTGTCTGTCCATCTTCCATGTGATCCTCACAACATCATATGAGCTATCTGCTGTTGTTCGCGGTTTCCCAGATGAGGACTGGAGGCCTGAAGCAGGGACGTCACATGCTCACAGTGACAGAGCCCGTCAGAGGCTCTCAAGGCGTCTTTGTTCAAGGCAAGAGCGAGCCGCGGGCTGAGAAGGTGGTAGCTTTTCCTCCCCACAGCCAGAGACAACCGGGTCAGTGGTGAGCACCGTCTCCCAGCCCACCGTCTTCCAGAGCAGCCTCTTGTTACCCAGCCCTTTCCCCCTCTTGGCCCTAAACCCTGGGATTCTCTTCCCGCTCCCAGGAGGACTCCCGCTCTGGTATCTGTGGTGACCCCCCCCCCACTCACTCCCCAGAGAAGAAAGGGCCAAAATGAAATCTTGGGAGAAGTGGGGGGAAGGGAGGAATTCTGAGCCCAGCTGGTTTCCCTCACATAATGCAGATTTGCTTAAATGGGAATTAGGATTAGTGCTGGATTTTGCCTTTCCTGGCACACCAGTAATAAACTAATCTCCTCTCAGGCTGCAGCAAGGCAGAATTCCATCGAAGACAGGAGACGGCTTCGGGCTCAGGAGTGCAAAGCCTGGAAAGTAATTTTATTATTAACAGGCTCTGCCCACACCGCCTGACACACCGCCCGCAGCTCCCTCCCGACGAGGCTGCAGCCTCTAATTTCGTTAATGTGTGACATTCACCGAGGCTGCGTGGCTGATGGGCACGCTTGACATTAATACGTGTTCCTCATGGTCCCCAGAGCTCATAAAAGCTCATTATCAGTTTTGAGCCCATAAATGTAGTTCCCGGCTCAGGTGGGCCCGATTTCTTCAGACATGTCCCCAGGCAGTGGAACGGTGGCCCTCTTGCGGGAGCCAAGAGATAAATGTCTCCCTTTGTCCGGGCACTTGGCCTTCCAGGCTACCAGAAGGTGACCAGAAAGACAACTCAGCAGGCAGAAGAGCCCAGGGTGTAAATTTACATCCAAGAAAAGGGGACTCCTTCTGTCCTGCTCTCTGGGGGGAATCGATCCACCGTTTGGGGAAAGTGGTTTGTCCGAAGCTATTCAAATGTGGACGCACTTCCAGGCACCCAGGCTGTGGACTTGCTCGAACGTTCCCACATGGTGATGTAAGTGGGAAGGGGATGGTAGCAACAGGACTGTAGCAGCCGGGAATGGAAATGTCCCGCGTATGTAAGGTGGGAGAGCTGAATAAATGATGGTCCACACCTAGAAGGAGGGCAGAAGACTCCAGAAGGTCTACGTATTCTCGGATCCATGGGTAGACATCATAGCAAGTGCTAGCTGGGGATGCAGAATGTGTGTGGCAAGATCCACTCATGGGAAAGTGTGTGTGAATCCCACCATCTCCATGGGGGCCCATGCAGGCACGCTCTCTCTCTTTCTCTCTCTCTCTCACATACACACACACGTAAATGGTTGCATTGAAGAAAGCCTAGAAGGTCATGTTACAGAGATTTTGCAAAGGTCCTGTGAACTACAATGGATAAGGAAGAACACTCACTTTTGTAGTTAGCTATGTACATGTACGCCTGTATCCCCAGCCGTAGGTCCGTGCCTTTGTCTAGGGAGGGTTATGGGTGCGTGCACGTGGATAGATCATGAATTCCTTTGATTGTAGCCTTGGTCTGCTCCATGATAAACATGATGTTCCCTGGGTTGACTCTGCGTGGGTGGACTTTGGAGGCAAAGAAAGCCAACTGGGGTCACGTCCTCTGGCCAAGCCCTGTTCCCAGGTCAGTTTGCGGGGAGTCCCGAGAAGCTGCTCTCTGGGCAGCGTGCATGAGCTAGGATCCGTGGAGCAGACCTGGAGCTCCTTGTTCTCGTGCCCGCGTCTCCCCCCCACCCCCAGCCCATGGACATGGTACTGACGCCAGGTTCGACCTCCCGAAGACCTGCCTTCTAGTCCCGGCTCTGCCGCATTTGGGCATGACGACCTTGGGCAAGTTATTTAACGCCTCAGGGCTCAGGGCCCTCATCCCCAAAGCGGGGACACTGTTTCATGGGATCGTCAACATCAGCGTCTGAGACAACATGAAACTTGACCGCGGCTTCTACTGCGAGGCTGGTCCTGGAGGGCAGGAATCTGGGAGATTTGGGGTCAGGGGACTCGGCTGTCCCATCTGTGCTGTCAACTCTGCTCTTTTGTTCCTCGGCTGTGCATGGGAACAAGGCGGTCCCCCAGGGCTGGCCTCAGCCTGGGCTGGCAGATATGCGGCCTGGACCTGGCGAATTTGATCCTTCTCCTGTGACCCGGGGGCTCTCTGTCGAACTGACAGAGAGGAAGTGGGGGAGAGGCTGGGCTTCTGGCCCCCCGCACTCGGGGGCTGAGTTGTTTTTTCACTACCGAAGACTTCTCTTCTTTTCTATCTCTTCATGGATACCAGATCTGGGAAATGTTGGTCTGCCCCCAAAGCCTGCATTCATTAAGCCATGATTAATTCTCCTTCACATTTTCACCATTATTCAGAAAGCCTGTTTTTCTTTTCTTTCTTTTCTTTTTTTTTTCCGCCTGAGGAGAGTGGAGTTTCTAGGATGGGTTGGTAATGTTCTAGCCAGAAGCAAAGACATGTGATGTGATATTGTGATGAGCATGTGTGACGTCATCACGCCACACTGTACAGGCTCCTGGGCCGATTTTGGAAGACTGAAAATATGTGCCAACCTGTAGGCTCTGGGGACACCTCCTGGAAGCCTCCGTGGGGCTGGGTGCTTGATTCTGTCTTTCTGGCCGCAGCTGCCCCATCTGGCTTCTGCACCTACAGAGAGAGAAGGAGAGAGCAGGAACCTAGGCGACAGGGACACGCCTGAACTGAGGTGGCCCCCAGCAGCCACAGGCCCCACTAGCTGCTGCCTTTTTAAAATTTATGTCTCTCTCTTCTCCTTCTAGAATTTACCCCAAAGCCATCGAAAGGACACCTCAAGAGAATCCTGAATCTCCTGGAAGGAACAGTTGAAACAGGTATGGTTTGGCCACATGGCAACATGGCGGCGGCTTCTTCAAATAAGAGTCTGATCTTCTCTCCTCTTCTGTTTCTACTCAATGAACCCTCCAAGGCCAAGTGAGAGAGCTTTCAGTTGGTGCCCGAGTGCAGGGCAAGCAAAGGGCGGCTTACCTCTTATCCCCAACCCAGACATTTCTTCAGTGTTGGGGAGTATGGCTGAGGTGTGAGGAGAGAGAGGCTGGCGCCAAGGTGGGGTCTCACTGGGGCTGGCGGCTGCCCCATGAGGGGGCCGCCCATCATGGTCACTCCTCAGGGTAGGTCCAGGAAGTGAGGGTTGAAGCACGGGAGGCAGTGAGCCCTCCCAGGGAAGGCAGAGCACTTTCCCTCTCCCCACTTCCACACCCACCATAGTCTTGGGATTGTGAGAAGAAAAGACCTTCCTAGAATGACTCCCCCACCCTCCATCTCAGGACTCTCTTTTGGATACAGTTCACATTCCAGGATGGAAATGACAATAGAAAAGTCTTGGTTTTCTTCTTGGATTCCGGAAGCTTCTTGGGCTGCCCACAATCCCAGGACTGGTGATGGGCTGCGTGGCCTCATGGAAAGTTCCTGAATGAAGAGCCAGAACAGCCAGGACATCTGTCCTCTGGCCCAATCTGGACCACCATTGTGCCTCAAGGGTCCTCAGAAGTCATTTCTCTCATAGGGCCTTGTTTTTCTCACCAGTAATGGGCAGCAATGACTGGAATCTCTGTCCCAGGCCTTATGGCCTCAGTTTCTGAGGTTCCCAGCCCCAGGCTGAACCAGAGGAAGTGACGGGTGTGGTGAGGCAGCAGGGAAGCAGAGAGGGGGTGGCAGCTTGGGGAAGGTTGTGAAGAGGAAGGACATTGGAGGCTCTGAGGAGATTTGACTGCCAGTGTTAGCCAAAGGCTGCCTCAGACCCTCGGTGGAAAGACCACAGAGTCTGAGAGGCAGATGGACTGAGTTTGAGGCCTGGCTGATGGGAGGCCTCGGATCAACCCACACCAACAGATCTTCTGCATGCCAGGCTCTGTGCTAGGCACAGGCCCTGCACTGGCCATTTAGTCCTCATAACGGCCCCGTGGTCTTGGCACCACAATCGCCTCCATCTTAGAGAGGAGAGAACTGGGCCTCAGAGATAAGAAGTGACTTGTTCACGGTCACACAGCAGCGAGTGAGATATGGTGGAGTTTTGAAGCCCTGTCTGAACGACCCTACAATTTTCCTTTGAGTGCCTCTGTGACTTGAATCTTAAGGTTAACCAAATCCTTTAAGGCAGATCACCTCTTGAAATCACATTGCTTGAAAGGACATGAAAATGATTTGTTTCCTTATTCTAGATTTTTGGCTTTGACACTTGGGGCTCGTCATGACGTCTCTGCAGGTCTTGGTTTTCTGATCTCTAAAATGGGAGCATAACGCTACCCAGGGGGTTGTTCTGGGGAGAAGATGAGATGAGGGAGGGAGACCCTTCCCTAGCCGCCTTCCCACCCCAAGACTGCTGGTGCGAGAGGGTTGATGGGATGTACACACTGTGGGGTGCCGTACCCCACCATGTGATGGCATTTGTGGTTCCAGCTGCCTCTGGCACCGTGGTTGAGAAGCACTGGGCCACTTTCCCGGTCACTGATCTGATTCCCGCCTCATCCTTTCACTTCTGGAGTGTACCACCAGCCGGCCGTGGTGTCTCGGGCCAGAACCCAAGGCATGGTGGCTGGCTCCCAGAGGCAGGTAACACAAGGCCAAATGGCCCTGGGTAGACAGTGGCTGGGGAGCACGAGGCCCCCATGTCGTGCGGCTCACTCCGCCCTGCCAGCTGCCTGGGCCAAAATCTCACCCGCAGCCTCCTGGCAGCCAGCCCCGCTCCCCACAGGAAGCCACTGGCTTATCACAGAGCCAGCATCCCGCACGCTTTTCTTAATCAGGAGAAGGCGCTGAAGCGAGTCAGGAAAAGCTTAACTTCCCCAGGACTTTTACCGTGGGCCTCCGTGTACAAGAGGCAGGAACCTCTTTAGCACAGAGAAAAGCAGCCGGGGTGCTTTTGTTCTTGATTTGCCTTCAGGAGGGTTGCAGGGGAGCAGAGCGACTCGGACTCACCACCCAACCCCCTCGTTAGCTAGGAAACAGATCGGTGTAGAGTCCCGGGGAAGTACAATGAGGACCGTCACCGGGAGGCAGACAAGCACGTGCTACTGTGGGAAACGTCTGCTGGCCTTTGGGGCCTGAAATGGTGGAGGCTGGGTCCCAGCTCTACTCTTCGGGAGCTCGTTGACTCCCGTGAGTGATCTGGTGTCCAGAGTCTCAGTTTTCTCACCTGTCAAATGGGCAGATAGCATGCGCCTCACTGGGTGGCTATGCGAGGGAGGACCCTCCTGCTTGCTTTGAACAACAGAAGCCCCCTGGGATCATGTGGCCTCCCAAGGTGACCCTTGAAAAGACTCGGGCTCTTGGGATGGATGAGCCGGGTGTTTGTGACCAAACAGGGAGGTTACTGTGGAAACCCATACCTCTTTCCGAATGCATGGTCTAAAAAAGGGCCAAGAGGGGGGCCTGGGTTGTGTCAGTTCTCTGTTCTGACACCCCGGCGTGTGGGGCACACCCCAGGTGTGGGTGTGAACAGTTCTTCCTGAGCCTCTATCCCGTGGTTTACACTTCCCTCCCGACGACATTTACAGGTCCCTTTCTGTAGATAATCGCTCATCCTCCCCACACCCCAAGATGTAGGTGTTAATAAGCTCTTTATAGGTGAGGATAGCTGAGATTCAGAGACATTGTAAATTATTCCGGGTTTCATGTCCAAAAAGCGGTCAGACTGGGACCTAAACACAAGCCTCCTGTCCCAAGGATGCTGTGTTGGCCACAGCACCCACAGTGCCCTTAAATCTATCCCATGTCGCAGCCACCCTTCTACACCTACGAGGTGTATAGCCGCTCCCTACAGCACTGCGGTGGCTTCCCACGTTGCCAGTGACAGCACTCGTATACCCTCCATGACTCCCCAGAACACCCCCAGAGGCACCCACAGTATCCACAAGGCCCCTCACAGGACTCAGGGCATCACCCTGTCTCACTCATTATGTCTCTCCTCCTGCATTCTCCACCCAGCCTTGCATGGAATTCGGAGCTCTGGGAGGAAGAGGTCCCCTGATGGTTTTAATCTCCCCAGCCAGCCCTCTCCAGCAGGCTGAGTGAGCTAGTGAAGGCAGTTTCGAGGAAGCTGGGGCTCTTCCCCGTCCTGAGATCTGACAACAAGAAGCAGGTGGCAAGGATGGGATGACAGAAGCCTGGCTGCCCCAGGAGAACCTGTACCTGGGTTCCAGTTTATCTCCTTTTTCTTTTGTTGCTCACACTTTTGGGTGTCATACCTAAAAATCTATAGCCATATCCAAGGTCAAAAAGATTTACCTCTTTGTTTTCTTCTAGGAGTTTTATGGTTTTTAGCTCTTATATGTAGGTCACAGGTCCATTTTGAGGTAAGTTGTGTATATGGTGTGAGGTAGGGGTCCAACTTCATTCTTGGGCATGTGGTTATCCAGTTTTTCCAGCCCCGCTTGTTGAAAGGACTGTTCTTTTCCCATTGATTAGTCTTGGCATTCTTATGGAAAATCAACTTGCTGTAGTGTCTAGGTTTGTTTCTGGGCTCTCAGTTCCATTCCATTGGTCTATGTGTCCTTAAGCCTGTACCATGCTGTTTTGATTCTTATAGCTTTATATGTAACTCCTGGAGGAGCCCTAGTCTATTCTAAAGCTCCTTGGTGATTCTAATGTAACTCTTAATGTCCCTGGAATTTAAGAGGAAGATGAGGGCGGTTGGGAGACTTCCAGAATGATCTAGAGCAGTGCAACATGGAGAGGATGCCATCCTGAGGGAAGCCGTGGTTATCGGGGTAAAGAGGTCATGATGGAATTGAGAGAAATTGGGAAGGGAGATGTTCTGATCCTTCCCAATTCTGGGAAGACCTTGGAGATGCCAAAGGTGAGAGTGGAAGCCAGTGGTCCCGCTGAGCTTGATGAACCTCCTACCCACCCCCAGGATGATTTGGAGCAAGATCTGGATGCTAGTCACAGCTCCGTTCCCCTGCGTGACCTCGGGCAGATTGCTTGACATCACTAAGCCCCTCACTGCCTCTATAAGGTGGATTGGTACCCTCTGCCCCTGGTGCAGAGGGTTGAGTGGGGGTCAACAAGTCAGCTATGCAAAGGCTGGGAGGGACTTGAAGACAACTGAATGCTTGGTGGAATCTCTACCCCATGGGACTGGGCAAATCGTTGTCAGTTTCCTGCCCACCTGTCTCTATGGACTTGGGGTGCGTGGCCTCCATTGTCACCTATGTTGTCTTGGGCTGCCCTGGGCAGGCTGTGACAGGTTCAAGTGTCTTATTCTGCTGAGCTCAAATGTATTTTCTGGTACCCTCTGTTTTCTTGGCTGCAGAGAAGAGGCATCCCCCCACCCCCAGGCTGCTCTCTGGCATCCCCAATTCATACACTTTACCCTTTGCTGTTGAAAGGTCATCACTACCTCTGCCTCCCTCCAAGGATGCAGATCTCGGTGCACTCCTGACTTCCTGTTCTCTTGACCCTCCTCTGGGAGGACTGTAGCCTGAACTGGGTGTTTTCACATTTCAATCCTCAGAGCTGAGGCCAGAGCTCTGGCCATGTTCTGACCCCCACCAAGGTGGGTGGAACCAGCCCCTCCCTCGGTCCAGACCTTATACTTCTGTTCATTCAGCCGAGGCGGCATGGGGTCTGGTGATTCCCACATCCGATTGGATTCAAGCTCTCATCTTTTCATTGGCTCTTGCTACATACATCATTTTCCACCCAGTATTTATAAATCAGGGGGCAGTTTCATGCAGGAGGGAAGCATAGCTTTGGTACTAGATGAACTTCAGGGCTGTTGTTTAGCTACTTATGAGCTCGGGCAGATGAACTCTGTTTACTCTCCTGTTACATGAAGATAGTCAATGCTGTTGTGGGCATCGTGGTCAAGATTCAATGAGATGATGAATATCAGGTGTGTAGCCCATCACCTGGGAAGGAAGCAACATTCCAGAAAGGGTAGGTATGGAGTACAAGGTGGGGTGTGAACCTTGAGTTTCAGCCCAGGATGGAGCCCCAGCTGCTGGGCCTCCTCTCCCTCCTGGCTTCCCCATCATGCTCTGGCCGGGACACGTGTGTGAGGGGACAGGATGACAGGTTCTCACCACCCCAGTTTCCTGCTCTCTCAGCCCAACGTCTGCCAGAACTTTCTGGCCTCAGGCCAGCCGTGTGTCCATATGTAACTCCTGACAGCAACCTGGTCTTTTTCTGCCCTCTTGGATCCTTTCCATCCCAAACCTTTTCCTTCCTTTCTTTTTCAAGTGTTTGAAATTTACACAAGAAGGTTCATCCGAGGGCCGGATGCAACCTTGTCCCTGGGAGGAGACAAAGCCTGTGGAGCTTTTCCCTGGGAGAGGCTCCCTCTCCCTGACATGGCTGGCTGTGAGAGCGAGGCCAGACAGACCCCTTCGTTCTGTGGGGTCCTCAACGTCATGGAGAGATACTAATAAGTCTTCATTTTCCTCATCTAAAGACAGAACAAATCATTGCTTTTCTGCTCCTGCCACAAAACTGAGCAGAAGGGGCCCTTAAGAAGGTTTATTATTGTTGTTGTTGTTGTTGTTTTAGTAGTGACCTATATTCACACTGTGAATCACAGCTGAAGCACTTTCAAATGGCCAGTCATGACGAAGAGGGAGGAATAGGAACACTGTCATCAGATGCCTGTCAGCAACAGAGAGGGAAAGTGACTTGCTCAAGGTCACACAGCTATTAGGTATTAGGTATGTCAAGGTCACATAGCTATTAGGTATGTCTTTCTCCTTCCCATTGGGTCTGGTGATCACTCTGCTGTGCCCGGCTGCCTCTTTTATTAATTCAGAATGTGAAATAATATATTATCATTAACAGTTTAAAAAAATAAAAGGGAAAAGCCCAGATCAGCCGGCAGTGCTGTTGTTTTAGCTGGGGTTTGGTTTAATGACCTGCCCAGAGCTGCTGATGTGAGAAGAAATGAGTGATGTCCTCCCCTTGGGCCTTGGGGGTTGCCAAGGTATCTCCCTCCCCAGGGTCTGGGCAGGATTCTGTTAGGATAGAAGGGCACTGTGGGATGGAGGAAGGAGAGCAAACTCTGGACCCTGAAGGATTTAAAAAAAATTTTTTTTAAAAGATTTTATTTATTTATTTGACAGACAGAGATTACAAGTAGGCAGAGAGGCAGGCAGAGAGAGAGGAGGAAGCAGGCTCCCCGCTGAGCAGAGAGCCCAATGCGGGGCTCGATCCCAGGACCCCGGGATCATGACCTGAACTGAAGGCAGAGGCTTTAACCCACTGGGCCACCCAGGCGCCCCAGGATTTTTTTTTAAAAATAGACTTTATCTTCTAGAGCAGTTTGAGGTTCACAGCAAAACTGAGGGAAAGTGTAGAGAGTTCTCACATTCTCAGTCACCTGCTGCTTCCCCAGCGTGGACAGCCCACACCACAGAAGCCCCACTGACATGTTCTTGTCACCGAAGCCTGGAGTTGGTGTTCCAGTTCACTGCTGGGGGCGTGCCTTCATTCTGTGGGTTAGGACAAATGTGTAATGACATGTAGCCACCACGATCATGTCCTACAGAATCGTTTCACTGCCCTACAAGTCCTCTGTACTCTGCCAGTTCATCCCTCCCTCCCCACTAAGCTGCTGATCTTTCTACTGTCTCCATAGTTTTGCCTTTTCCAGAATGTCCTATCGTTAGAATCATACAGGATGCAGCTTTTTCAGAATGGCTTTTTTTCACTTAGAAATATGCATTTAAGGGGCACCTGGGTGGCTCAGTCAGTGAAGTGTCCGACTCTTGGTTTCGGCTCAGGTTGTGATCTCAGGGTCATGAGATCGAGCCCCGCATCAGGCTCTCGGCTCAGCAGGGAGTCTGCTGGAGGATTCTCTCCCTCTACCCCTCCCCACTTCCGGCAGTTACTTGCTTGCATGAGTGCATGCTCTCTCTCGGATAAATAAATAAATCTTTAAAAAAACAACAAAAAAAGGGAAATATGCCTTTAAACTTCTTCCATGTCTTCTCATGACTCGACTGCTCATTTTTGCTCCAAGTTTTTTATTTTGGTAAAATATACATAACATATCATTTACTGCTTTCACCATTTTCAAGTGTACAGTTTAGAGGTATTAAATACGTTCACATTATTGTGCAGCTGTTCCCCGCCATCCATTCCCTGGACTCCTTTCATCTTGTAAAACTGAAACTCTATACCCGTTGAACACAAATGCCCTATTCCCCTTTCCTCCCAGCCCCTGGCAACCCCCCTCCTTCTTCCTGGCTCTGTGATTTAGAGTCCTCTGAGTGTACCTTATATAAATGGAATCACACAGTATTTGTGTGTTGGGATTATTTTGTGTGTGTGCAGGTGCATGTGTGTGCACGTGCGTGTGTCCCTGGATTATTTCGCTTCACATAATGTCCTCGACATCCATCGGGCTGTAGCAGGTGTCAGAATTTTCACGCTGAATATTTCAATGTCTGGATGTACCCAAGCTTATTTATCCATTCACCTGCCGAAGGACATCTTGGTTGCTTCCAAAGGAAGAATAAAGCTGCCCTAAACATCTGCATGTAGGTTTGGGCCCATAGGTTTCTTTTCTTTGTCTGGATTTGGTGTTAGGATACTGCTGGTTTCATAGATTGAGTTAGAATGCATTCCTTCTGCTTGTCTCTTCTGGAAGAGATTTCTGAGAATTGGTACACATTCTTCCTTATATGTTTGGTAGAACTCACCGGTGAATCTGGCCCGTGTTCTGTTTTAAAAGGTTATTTGTTATTGATTCAATGTAGTCAATAGATCCAGGCCTATTAAGTTGACTGTTCTTGTATGAGTTTGGGCAGATTGTGTCTTTCCAGGACTTAGTCTATTTCACCCAAGTTATCAAATTTATGGACCTAGAATCAGTAATTGTATTCTTTTCTTATTCTTCTAGCATTCATGGGAACTCTGGCCATGTCCCCTCTTTTGGTTTTGATATTAGTAATTTGTGTCTTCTCTCTTTTTTTTCTTAGTTGGCCTGGCTAGAGTCTCGTTGATTTTACCAATATTCTCAAAGAACCAGCTCTTGGTTTTGTTGATTTTTTTTTTTCTTATTGATTTCCTGTCCTATGGAGCCCATGTTTTGATTGTAGATCTATTACCGTCTCAGGGATCTTGAGGGTAAATCCCTTCTGTTCTCTGATTCTTAGCTTCCATGTCTGCACAATGGGCGTGGTGACAACAACACCTAGCCCAGAGTGAGTCTGAAGGCAAATAGCAAATGTGAGCCCACATTCATTTATTCAGCAAATACATGTTCAGCCCCTATTGTATACCCAGTACTGTGCTACCTGCTGAGATGGTAGTGAACAAAACAGCCAGTTCTCCATCCTCATGGTGCTTATCTTCTGTTTGAAGAGAGAGAGACCAACAAATAATCTGAACGTCAGGCAGCACGAGATGCAGGAAGGGACAGAGTGGCCAGGGGTTTACTATTTCAGGGAAGGGGCTCCGGGAAAGCCTTCCTGGTCAGATATCATTTGAGCAGAGACCTGAACACGGTGAAGCTTTGACTTGCGTCTAGGGAAGAAGCCTTCCTGGTGAAGGGAACAACAAGAATCAGGGCCATTAGGCAGGTGGGTGTCTGACATGTTGGAGCACCAGTGAGGGGATTACAGTGCTGGAGTGAGGCTGGCATGGAAGCAGAGGAACCACCAGCTGGGGGTGAGGGCTTTGCATTTTGATCCTAAGTGTGATGAGAAGTCAGTAAGCACAGAAGAGACAGGATGCAACTGACATGTTACCAAGATCACTCTGGTTGCTGGGTGGAGAACAGGCCATACATAGGGGATGGGGAGGCCAGAGAGGAGGCTGATGTTAGAATCCGGGCATGAGAGGAAGTGATCGGAAAGGCAAAATGGTGGCGGAGGTTCTGAGAAGCCCAAACATTTGTGATGCATTTTTAAAGAAATATTTTATTTATTTATTTGACAGAGATCACAAGTAGGCAGAGAGGCAGGCAGAGAGAGGAGGAAGCAGGCTCCCTGCTGAGCAGAGAGCCCGATGCGGGGCTCGATCCCAGGACCCCGAGATCATGACCTGAGCCGAAGGTAGAGGCTTTAACCCACTGAGGCACCCAGGCACCCCTTCGTGATGCATTTTGAAAGTAGAGCTGACAGAACCACTGATGGGTTGGATGGGGTTGGAGAAGAGTTGGGGATAACCATAGAGTTTGTGCCTCTAGATGGGAGTCTTGGGTGGGCTAGGCTTTGGTTGGATGGGAAGGGAGAACAATACGGACTTCTGTTTTGGGGCATTTTAAGTTGAAGCTCTTATGAGCCATCCAAATGGCAAGTGGCAAGAATGTGGATGGGGGTACACACCTAGAGTTCAGGGGTGAGATCAGGGCTGGAGAGACATATTTGGAAGCCATAGTTTATTATAGAGAGTATTTCAAACCCCAGGCCTTAATGAGATCATCTAGGGAGTGAGTGTAGATGGAGAAGATGGAGGGGGATGTGGGGTCTTTGGAGACCTGGGGAAGTTGCCCACTGATGACTCTCCAGAGCTGCCCAGTGAGTGGTCCATCCCAGACACTAGAACAGACGGATCTTGTTTTCGCACTGTCCTGGGAGCTGTTGAGTGGCACAGAATGAGGAAGAGATGGCAGCTCTGAGAGCAAGACCTGGGCATAGTGCCTGATCTGAAGGAAAGCCCTGTAAAGCTGTCAATGCCTGACATAAAATAGAACAGCAGTGGCTGGGTATTTGACACTCGAGGAAGAGGATTTTATTGGTACTTGCCTCCCATAGGCCACAAAATTATTTTTGGTAATAACAATGAAATAAAATTAATTCTCATAATAGGCGGACAAGAAACACGGAGAGTGAAACTTTCCTTTTAGTGGACTTCAAGTATATAACCAGGCCAGTTGACAAACAAACATTAGGGCACAAAAAGGGGAAAAGTAATGGGTTCACACTTTTTAATTACATTAATGGATATCTTGAAAAAGAAAGACATACTCAAGGAAAGTTCCAAAAGAGTGAACTCCACACAGTTTGGAGGATGACCTGTGCAGACATGGCAGCAGTGGTGATGAAGCCAGTTTCTTTGTCTTCATTCTCACAATCACCGCACTATCATTGGTTAGTTCAAACCTACTGTTTGCATGGGAGAATAGCTAGTGGCATAGGGGCTGGAGATGAAAACTCCAGAGATTCTGAATCCTTATTCTGGAAATGAATGTGCTTAGCAGAATCAGCTTGCACTGGGTCTGGCTCTGTAAGTGGTGTTCTTTGAACCAACTTCCATGTAAACACAGTGCCTATTAAGCTCTAAGTAATGAAACTGTGCTCATTTGAAGCTTACATACATATTTTTTTAATTACATACATATTGTTAAAACTCATCTAAGACATTGATGAAAGATAGTGAAGGCAACACAAACAAATGGAAAGATATACCATACTCATGGATTGGTAGAATTAATATTGTTAAAATGTCCATACTACCCAAGGCCATCTATAGATTTAATGCCTATCAAAATACTGATAGCATTTTTCACAGAATTAGAACAAATAATCCTAAAATTTGTATGGAACCACAAAGACCCTGAATGGCCAAAGCAATCTTAAGGAAGAACAAAGCTGGAGTTATTGCAATCACAGATTTCAAGATATACTTTGAAGCTATAATAAAAAAGATATGCTACTGGCACAAAAATAGACAAGTAGATCAATGGAACAGAGTAGAGAGTCCAAAGTATCCAAAATCTACAAAGAACTTTTCAAACTCAACATCTAAAGAATAAATAATCCAGTCAAGAAATGGGCAGAAGACACAGACAGACATTTCTCCAAAGAAGTCATACAAATGGCCAACAGATGCATGAAAATGCTCAACAACACTCAGCAGCAGGGAAATACAAATCAAAACCACAGTGAGATACCACCTCACACCAGTCAGAATGGTCAGGAAATGACAGAAATTGGCAAGGATGCAGAAAAAGGGGGAACCCTCCTGCACTGTTGGTGGGAATGCAAGCTGGTGCAGCCACTCTGGAGAACAATATAGAGGTTCCTCAAGAAGGTGAAAATAGAGCTACCCTATGACCCAGCAACTGCACTACTAGGGATTTACCCCAAAGATATAAACGTAGTGATCCGAAGGGGCACCTGCACCCCAATGTTTATAGAAACAGTGTCCATAATAGTGAAACTATGGAAAGATCCCAGATATCCATCGATAGATGAATGGATAAAGAAGATGTGGTATTTATCTATCTATCTATCTATCTATCTAATCATCTGTCTTATTATACACACAATGGAATATTACTCAGCCATCAAAAAATGAAATATTGCCATTTGCAATGACATGGATGGAACTGGAGGGTATTATGCTAAGTGAAATAAGTCAATCAGAGAAAGACGATTATCATATGATCTCACTGATATGTGGAATTTAAGAAACAAAACAGAGGGACATAGGGAAAGGGAGGGAAAAATAAAACAAGAGGAGATCAGAGAGGGAGACAAACCATAAAAGACCCTGAATCACAGGAAACAAACTGAGGGCTGCTGGAGGGGAGAAGGGTGGGGGGATGGGGTCACTGGGTGATGGGCATTAGGGAGGGCACGTGATGTAATGAGCACTGGGTGTTATATACTGAACTCTATCTTTGAAACTAATAATACACTATATGTTAATTAATTGAATTTAAATTTAAAAAAGAATAGAGAGCCCAAAAATAAACCCACACTTATATGATCAATTAATCTATGACAAAGGAGGCAAGAATATATGATGGGGGAAAGCCAGTGTCTTCAACAATGGTGTTGCAGAAACTGGACAGCTACATGCAAATGAATGAAACTGGTCCACTTTCTTTTTTTAAAAAAATATTTTATTTATTTATTTGACAGAAAGAGTGATCACAAGTAGGCAGAGAGGCAGGGCAGAGAGAGAGGGGGAAGCAGACTCCCTGCCGAGCAGAGAGCCCGATGCAGGGCTGGATCCCAGGACCCTGGGATCATGACCTGAGCCGAAGGCAGAGGCTTCACCCACTGAGCCACCCAGGCGCCCTGAAACTGGTCCACTTTCTTATGCCATACCCCAAAATAAGTTAAAAATGGATTAGAGACCCAAAGGTGAGGCCTGAAACCAAAAGGCTCAAAGAAATCATAGTAATCTCTCTGATATTGGCCTTAGCAACTTTTTTATGGATCTGTCTTCTCAGGCCGGGGGGAACAAAAACAAAAACAAACTACTGGGCCAACACAAAAATAAAAAAAGCTTTTTTCACACAGCCAAGAAAACCATCCATGAAACAACAAGGCAACCTCCTGAATGAGAAAAGGTATTTACAAATAATATATTTGATAAGGGGTTCATATCAAAAAGACATAAAGAATTTATAAAAATGAACACCAGAGAAACAACTATTCTGATTTCAAAAATGGGCAGAGAAACCGAATAGGCATTTTTCCAGAGAAGGGATGCCGATGGCCGGGGGACGCATGAAAAGGTGCTCGACCTCACTCATCATCCGGGAAACGCAGATCCCAACCACAGTGAGACATCAGCTCACAACCAGTCCAAATGGCTGGTATCAGGAAGACAAGAAACAATAAGGGTTGGCAAGGATGTGGAGAAAGAGGAACCGTCATGCTCTGTTGGGGGGAATGCAGACTGGGACAGGCATTCCGGAAAACACTATGGAGCCATGTGATCTAGTGATTGCCCTACTGGGTCTTGACCCAAAGAGTACACAAACACTGCTTTGAAAAGATGTCTGCCGCCCTGCGTCCACAGCAGCATGATTTGCCATAGCCAAGATATGGAGGCGACCTAAGTGGATAAAGAAGATGTGCTGTGTGTGTGAAACAAACGAATGCAAGCAAAAGCAGCCACAGAGGGACGCCTGGGTGGCTCAGTTGGTTAAGTCGCTGCCTTCGGCTCAGGTCGTGATCCTGGGGTCCTGGGATCGAGTCCTGCGTCGGGCTCCTTGCTCGGCAGGGAGCCTGCTTCCTCCTCTCTCTCTGCCTGCCTCTCTGCCTGTTTGTGTGTACTCTCTCTCTCTCTGACAAATACATAAAATCTTAAAAAATAAAAAAAAAAAAAGCAGCCACAGACTCATGAATCTGGAGAACAAACCAGAGGTGGCCAGCAGGGACGGGGTCAGGGATGGGCAAAAGAGGTGAAGGGGGTTCAGAGGTACATACCTCTTGTTAGGAATAAATAAGTTACGGGGATGGAAAGCAGTCCAGTTGCGGAGGAAAGAAGGGAAGTCAGTGCGACCACAGCAGTTGTTGGAGCATCAAAGTGTTTGTTTTTTTTTTTTTTTTCCAAGGCAGAGCGATTTATCCCTGACACTGTTTAGAATCCTCAGCTTTTGGTCGGTCTTCTGATGGTTTTTAAATATCCTACGGACAATTCGTGCCCTAGTACCCACACCTTGCCCCAACCGCTCCCACTGGACACCAGTAGGGAGGTGTTTTCCAGGAGGGTGTTGCTGGGAGGGGCTGCGAGGGGACAGAACGTTCTAGAGGAGACGCGGTGGCGGGGCCTCCTATATGACCGGGTAGTATCCAGGTGGGATGGGGGTAGACAGGCCTTCCACGTGTTCAGGGTAGGCTGGACAGGAGGTGGAGCAGAACCCGAGCAGGTAGGTATTTGGCTCATCGGGTTCTGAGAACCAGCTGTGTATGGTGTCCGGCATTCTGGAAAGCTCCATCCTTCCGATGGCGGTCTCCCTGGTGGCTATGAGGCTGCCTCCCTCCTGGGGATGCGTCCAGCCCTGCTTGGTGGGATCCCTGCCCTCCCTCCCTCCTTCTCACTCCTTCTGTTCCTTTTCCACAGAGCAGTCTGCGGAGACAGCCGTTCTAATGAAAAACCTCATAAATACCGAGAGATAAAAATCCAGGGCTTTTGGGTTTTATTTCTGCCGAGACTCCCCGGAGAGCCTTTTAGGTAGGAAATGTCCCTTTGGAGCTGAGATTTTCTCCCAGACTTCAAAGACAGGGCTTCTTAGGAACACAACATCTGTTTAAACTGGACTTGAACCAAGAGGCAAGTGTGTCCCGTGCGAGAGGGCAGCAGAGCAGAGGGTGCAGAATCTGCTTTCTGTCTCTGCGGGGAGCTCTCTGGGACCTGTCCCTGTGAGCTGCAGTGGGTCCCCGTGCTGGGTGAATGCAAGGGGGCTGGGGAGCAGGGGGCCTCAGACCCGAGGCTGGGCTTTGTGCTGCTGGCTGTCCAAACAGCACCCAGGCCTGCAGGGACCTCCCCACCCAGGAGGGGGAGTGAGGATCTCTGGGGCAGTAGAGCTGGCTCCCCAAGCCTGGGAGGTCCTGTGGCCCTCAGAAGTGCTCAGAAGTCCTCCCATTCTCCTTCCCTACCCTCTTGCCTTTCCCTTCTCCCTCCCTCCATCATTAACCGAACACCTTCTTGGATACAGAGATGAAAAATTCTCAAAGTGCCCCCCATTTCAGTGAACTTGAAATCTGATCGAACCACCAGATACTCCCAAAGATAAGAAAAGTCGAGCCCTTGGTGTGCGTGTGCGCGCTGTTATTGTTAAGACAATAAAACAATGTTACAGAGCTTGGGAAAGGAGGGAAGAGACATCATTCAGATCCCCCTGTCTCCCCACCCCAGGACAAGAGGCCCATTTGTTTCCTGCTTTTGTTCCCACTCAGGCCCGTGGTCTGCAGAGGTACGTCCAGAGCAGGTCGGCTGGGTTTCCTGCTTGTTTTCCGCTCCCATGGCCCCCGCTGCACAACAGCTCTGCGGACTCCTCCCCGAGCAGCCCTGGTCTGGGCGCCCCCCCTGCCACCTCCACCACCAGCTCTGGGTTCCCACTGCCCACTGTCAGCTGCGTGCCCCCCGGAACGGGTTGCTACAGGGCTTGTAGCAAACAAAGCCGCAGGGTGCCCAGTTAATGGGAACTTCGTGTGGACAGCGAAGGACTTTTTTGGTTTAAGTGTGTCCCATCCATATTAGTCCCGTGGGAGCTCAAGGAATCCAGACCCTGTGGTTCATGCTAAGAACATCCCTTCTCCAGCCTCTTTCTGGAAGCTTCCAGTGACTGCAGAGGTTTGGCTTGCTCTCTGTCAGGGGGAGAAGGTGGGGGAGCCGTTCCCCTGGGGCCCCGTGGAGCTGCTTCTGAGGGAGCCCACCACCAGCGTCTTCGGCAGTGATGAGTCTAAGCAATCGCTTCTTGCCTTGTCCGAGGACATAACAGGTCGGAGGGTGCTGAGCCAGGGCTCAGACCCACAGAGGTTTCTGACATCTTTCTCTCCATCAATGAACTTATTTTTTTATTCCAAGGCAGCTTAAGGATGACAAAAATATACATCTACACGGCAGACAGTAAGATGCAATGTGATTGACTGCGGAGCAGAAAGACAGTGTTGCCTTGTGGTTAAATGGATTTTCTGTTTAACTGAGGGTTAAGTAGAAAACTCGTTTGGATTCAACCTCTGTTGTTGCAAATCTTTCTAAAATGTATTAGCCTGCTCCCTGGTTTTCCTAAGTGCACCATAATGACCATAATTGAATCTCTTTGCTGGCCCAGCCTCCTGGGGGGCTTTGAGCGGCGCTGTTGTAAATGTCAGTCCTCTCCGTGCAGCTGGTGCTTGGGCTTGAGAGCCTGAGGCGGGGGTTGTGTGCTTTTTGGTGGCCGTTCACATTGGCTGCCTCTTTCTTTCTTCCCGGCCACCTGGGCGGAGTGGGGCTCAGGAAGGCATCTTCTGATGGACATGGAAATTGAGGTCCACCTGGTGAAGGAACCTGGTCCCAGTCAGTGCAGCTAGTGGAGGAGCTGGGCTTGAAGGAGGCAGAAGTGGCTGTGATGAGTTGGCCTGGATTCGAACGGCAGCCTGCCAGAGGACCATTAGGCTTCATGAGCCTCTGTTTCTTAATCTGTGAACTGGGCGTAATAACCTCTGCTTCCAGAGCGGCTGTTGAGATGAAGTGAGGTAATGATGCATGTGGGCTGCACACCAGCACCCTCATATATATATATATATATGTTTTTTTTTTTTAATGGCATGCACAGGGGCGCATGGGTGGCTCAGTCGGTTGGGCATCTGACTCTTGATTTGAGTTTGGGGCGTGGTCTTGGGGTGGTGGGATCAAGCCCCACATTGGGCTCCGTGCACAGTGGGGAGTCTGCTTGTTCCTCTCTGTTCCTCTCCCTGCTTGCTCATGCTCGCTCTCACTCTCAAATAAATAAATAAGTAAATAAAATCTTAAAAAAATAATGACACACACAACTTCCCTTCTCCCAAAATACAAACGGACCCTGATCCCGAGCCCCTGCTCTCCTCCGAACACAGGTTGCTTTGGAGCTAGACCCCAAGGTCAGAATGTCTGGTGTGACTCCTGACTCCGCTCCCATTCCCTGCGAGACTAGATTTCTGGGCCTCAGTTTTCCCATCTGTAAGATGGGGATGATAAATAGTCCCCTGCCACCTCTGGCTGCCATGAAGATTAAAACCAAACGAGCTCTCTGCAGGCAAGTGCTCTTAAGAGGTTTGCCATTGTCATTCTGGGGGTCCGTTACGTGAGTCTAGCCTATCCTCGCTTTCCTGCATTTGGTTCATGTCCTGAGCCTGTCGACAGGGTTGGGCTTCAGACCTGAGCTCCCAGTTGGTGCTGCAGAAGTTTGCACTATTAGCTGGGAAAGGAGAGCGCCCTATACACCTTGAGCCTGCTTCCTGCCGCCATCTGGATGTTTACCCTGCCCTGTGTCCTCGGAGAAGACGCTGAGAGGGAGCTGTGGGTTATTCAGGATGGACCTGGTTACCACTGCCCGGGGGACACTGGCCCCCATATGGCGTGTCTGTCTCAGACCTTCAGTGTCCCTCTTCATAGGTCATACATTTCTAGCATTTCCGGGAACCGTTTGTTTTCTCCTTAGCAAGGGATCCACTGGGAACACAAAGGCCTCTGTGTGTGTGACCTGTGGACCCTCCACGGGGCGTCCGGGTGTTCAGAGTATGGGGCTGGGGAGCACATTTGGTCAAGCCCACGCTTGGCAAATGAGGCCACCTGTTCTGGCCTCCACGCCATGGGGTCGGCAACTCCCCGGGTCTTGGAGGCAAACCCACTTCTGCTCTGGAGAGACCCCCACCACCCCTCGGTGAGAGTGGGGGTTGCTCTCCCAGTCACCCACTTCTGGACACCCTCTAGGACTGTGGGGGGTGGGGTACAACTAAATAAATAGTCACCCTGCTATTCTAGGACAGGAAGAACAGCCTGTGTGCCAAGCCCCTGGGTAGACCAGTTTATTTATGCATTTATCTTCAATGGGAAGGCTAAGAGGACTTGTGTGGTTTGTGAATATTTACAGGCACCTTACCTACAGGGAGGAAATGAATTCATTCTCTCTCCTCTCCCACTGTTAACAGATCACGCTGTGGTTCCCTGCCGCCTGCCTCCCACATCCCTCCCCTTTCTTCCTTGCCCTCCTTCTAATCTTTATACCAGCTCCAGAAGAGGGGGCTGGGTGAAGGTGTCAGCATAATTCACTGTGCATTATTGAGCACCTACTGTATTCCAACCCTGGTTCAGGAGCTGGGAGTGAGCACCATGTCTCCCCATGGAGGGGGGCTGTGGACAAAGAACAGTGGAACTCTGCAGGAGGAGCCCTTCACTTGGTGACCCACAGGGGGCTGGGGAGTGGAGCATGATGGACTGTCGGTAGGACTCCGGGGAAGGCTGGGCAGAGGGGCTGCCACAAGTCCTGAGCCTTGAAGGATTTTTAACCCCCTGAAGAAAGGGTAGCTTTGGCAGAGGGAGGTGCACAAAGCCAAAGAGGTGTGAACCAGGGACTTCCTGGGAGTGGGGTGTCTTCTCATGGCTTAGAGCATACCGCTATGGAAGGAGGAGGGGCTAGAAACGTGGGTTGGGCCATATCATTCCTCTTTTTGAGGGGTGTGGGCGAGGAGGGTACCAAAGATGGAAGAAAGGCTGCCTCATTTCCATAGCTAGCCAGGCTGAAAAGCCTCCTGTTGTCACAGACTGAGTTGGAAAATAATGGCCTCTTACAGAGAGAGAGGCCTTTCTCCCCCACCTCCCCATTTGCTCGAGGCCAGGAGGAGCAAATATGAGGCAGGTGCCATCTTCCCTTCATCCTTTTTTCATAGCAGACATTACCTTCATTGGACCCTAGAACCAAGTGAGGTACATACTAATGCTCAGGTAAACCAGCCCTCGGAAGGGAAGTGGGGGCCTTGCAGGGGATGGTTGGCCCTCGTGGTAGCCTTGGCAATGGGTTTGTGATGATGAAGTCCCATCTTCTCTCCAGGCCTCAGTTTTCTCACCTGGGAAGTAGGGAGAGGGCTGGCCCGCTTGATCTCTGAGGAAGTTTTCGATGCCAGCCACCCCGCATTTGTCAATCCACTCCTTTGTTCATTCTCCCTGCAGCGCGTCGCCACTAGGAATATATTCCTGGGAATACACTGGCCAGCCGGGCAGCCGAGACCTTCCCTCAGTCCTAGTCTGAGCTGATAGTCCTCTGGTCTGTGGTTCTCAGAATCTTGACTGTGGACATCTGTCTGACTAAGAGTAGGGCTGGCCTTGACTGTCCCAAACAGAGGGCAGTGGCTGTCTGGCCAGAGGGCATGGGCGACCCTTGGGACATCCTTGCAGAGGCCCAACCTGATGCTCTCAGGTCCAATCTGGGCAGTGGGGCTCAGCCCAGGCTGCAGGCCCTGCCGAGCCAAGGGAGGACCTGGTCAGGCCACCGTAGGCCTCGTGATGGCCAAAGGCTGACTGTATCTCTCTTGGAAGCCCGCCCCACGGTTGACCCCTGGGCTTTTCTCTGCAGAGAAAAGTCCTTTTGTGCTCACTTTGCTTCTAGCTTTGCATTTTCCTCCTCAATCTTCTTCCTCCCCACCTCAGTTTCTCTGTTGGCTCTGTCCTCAGTTTACCCCAGCTCATGCAATGTAAGACTGGCCCTTCACCCCCAGGATTCTGCAGTGGGGCCAGGGAGAGAGTGGAAATTCCAGAACCGTAGAGAGCCTCCTCGGGCCTCGCTGTCCTCAGATGCTAAGAAAAGCACTGTGCCCTTTTTATGTTCAGACAGGGCCCTTCTTTGACCTGCTATGGGCAGGAGGGAGTGGGTAGGACAGCTGGGTCAGATCCTGAGGAGGTTAATAAGGGGACAGTGACCTTCCCAGGCTGGGAGCCTTCAGGATAAGGGCTGTGGTTAAAACTAGTCCCCCCGGGGAGTGAACGGAGCATACAACGGCGGCCTTGCTAAGACCCGGACTGCCTCCAATGGCTTCGAAGTCCCGGGTTCCTGCACACCATGCCCTTCCGCGTCACCTTCCCATGCGTCTGCCTACCCGCATACCTACTCAACCCTCCTGCTCACACCCGCAGACTCCTGCACACACCCATCCGTGCCACACTTTCATACCCCTACCCATACCTCTCCTATGCACCTATCCCCCTGCCCTCTTAACACCCCCATGTCCTTGACTATGCACACCCTTCCTTCCTACAGATCCCCTCACTCCAAAGTGTCCTCCCCGGCCCTCCCCACCACACACACACACACACACACACACACACACACTGCACCAGACTTCTGGATGGTCTTGCTTGTTCCCCAGCTCCAGGCCTACAGAACTCTGGATTAGTTGGGGTCCCTTGACAAAGATGCTAAACCCAGCAAGGGCTCCAGGGAAAGTGGGGAGGTTGAGTCAAGGAATAATCTCAGGGTCTGTGCAAATGCCCTCTGAAGCTGGGTGTGTTTCCTACCTCCTCTCATTCCTTTCATTCGTTCATTCATTCATTTATTCATTCATTCCTTCCCTCCAGTCCATATTGATAGCAGCAAACCAGGCATTTCCTTCATGATTCTGAGGTCTGTTAAGGAGAAAATGGCATGATGCGCTGTGACTTCCTTTTGGAATCAGAAGCTCTGGAATCCGGTTCCTGCCGAGTGGCAGGCTGTATGGCATTTGTCATGTCATGTCATCTCTGAGCTCCAATTTCCCCCCTTGTAGAATGGGGATCTCAATGCTTCAGTCTCAGGAAGGGCCCTTGGCCCTGTGGATAGCAGCCACAAGCCCCAACTTGGGGACTTTCGTGTCTCTCTTCAAGACCCTCCTTCCAGCAGGGGCGGAATGGGGCAAAGCAAATCCCTGCAACCTGCCAGCTTCCTAGGGCTGGAGTGACAAGTGGGGACATTGGTAAAGACTTTCGGTGTTCTGGTGGGTCTTTGAGCCTGTCGGTGGAATGCCTGCATTTTAGGTTAGGGTTGGTCGTGTCCTTCTTCTGTCCGTTGAAGGGAAGGCGACTGAGATGGGACTGGCTTATGACACACATTAAGGAGATTGCCTGCTCTCAGGGTTTGTGCAAAGGGTAACAAGCACGGCCAGAAACTAGCAGCTCAGGTATTGTGCGGCCTTGCCGGAGGCCTGTAGGAAAGAGGCAGTGAGGCCTGGAGAGGGCTGGGGAACTTTCCCGGCATCTACACGCTGGGTCTTGCTGAAGGCCGGCCCACAGTCACCGGAGTCCACTTAGAGACCGTCCCCTGCCTCACCTGGCTCCCCCCGGGGACTCCTCGATGCAGGTCCTGGTGTTGGGGATGCCAGGGGCCAGGACAGTGGGGAGCCAAGAGGTGGCTGAGTGGCTGTTTCTTGTTTTAAAAACTATAACATTTTTTGTTGGTCATTGGAAAAGGTGAGGCTAACTTCTGGAGAAGTACGACACGCACACACACACACACACACACACACACAATGACTGTTGGCTCCCAGGTGGATGGGACACTATCTTCCCCGCCTTTGTTGTTCAGAGGCCATAATAGCCCATAGTAGGGGTCGACAGATCTTTGGGGGATGATGAATGAAGGGAACCTTCCAGCAGCCTGTGCGCGCCTCTCTCTCTCTTCTCCCACGTCCCTGGCATGTTTGGTAATGCCAGACTGTAGGGCTTTTTGAAAATGGGAGAATAGAAGAGATGTCCTTGAAGAGTACAAATAAATCCTAGAGATCTGGTGCACAGAATCGTGAATATGGACAAGACTGTGTCAGCATCAAAAAATCTGCTAAGAGACTAGATCATAACTACTTCCACCATGAGAAAGAAGGGAGGATTATGTGAGCTGATATGTTACCATCTATAAATATATCCCATCTGGGCGCCTGGGTGGCTCAGTCGGTTGAGCATCTGCCTTCGGCTCAGGTTATGATCCCAGGGTCCTGGGATTGAGCCTCGCATCGGGCTCTCTGCTCAACGGGGAGCCTGCTTTTCCCTCTACCTGCTGCTCCCCCTGCTTGTGTGCTCTCTCTATCAAATAAATAAATGAAATCTTTAAAAAAATAATAAAAAAATAAATGTATCATGTCAATGTGTTGTGCCCCTTACCTTTACACAATATTGCAAGTTAAATATATTTCAATATAAATAAATAAATAAATGAACAGAAGCATGTCTTAAAAAATTAGTGAAAAAATAGTCAACATACTCTTTTTTTTTTTTTTGCAAGTTTTTCTTTTAATTCCGGTTAGTCAATATCCAGTGTGATTGTATTTGTTGCAGGGGTGCGAGAGAGTGATTCAACACTTAACATCCATTATCTGGGTTGACAGGGTCTCCCTGTACCTACACCCAGAAACTTTTTCTCTTCCCCCCCCTGCAAAGAACTACAAACTTCATTGAGGCACAATTGACATCCAGATCGAAAGTGCCCACTGTGTTTCGATGACGTATATACCCATGTAATTCACATTCCCGGCGAGATAACACTCCCTCTGGCTCCTTCCCAGGCAACCGCAGATCTGCTTTGTCTCACTATAGATTAGCTCTGCCTGTTCTAGAACTTCCTAGACGTGGCCCACTTCTGCCGTTCTCGCTCTTGTGTCTGACTCCCTTCACTCAGCTTAATGTTTCAGTTTCACCTGTGTTGTTGCCTATGTGAGTAGCTCATTAGTTTTTACCGCTATGTGGCGTCCGATCATCGTAGGGGTGTCTGTGTATACACATAAAATGATTTGTTTATCCATTCGTCCTGGATGGCATTTGGATGTTCCCAATCTTGGGCTGCTGTATAATCAACTTACATGAACATTCGAGTACAAGCCTTTGTGTGGACTCATGCTTTTTTTTTTTTTTCCTTTTGGATGACTACTTCGGAGTGAAATGATTGCATCATACAGTAGGTATGTGTTTGATTTCTAAGGAACTGCTATGCTGTTTTCTAGAACAGTTGTCCTGGGGTCCACCTCCCCCGGCCAGGTGTGAGAGTCTAGAGTCCTCTGCAGCCTGGTCTATACGTAGTGTGGTCATGGTCAGCTTTTTCGCTTCGGCCGCTCTGTAGTTGTGTGGTATTCTCTTACTGTGGTTTTAACTTACACTGGCTTGTCTGGTGATGACGTTGGGCACTTGGCTGTCATTTGAATATCTGCTTTTGTGAGATATCCCCTCAAGTCTTTGGGCCAGGTTTGATTGGGTTGTTTCTTTTTGTTATCGAGTGGAGGGAATTCGGTAATTTCCTTCTGGTAGGAAAAGATGTCTTAGATGGGACATTAATAGTAGTAACCCTAACAGGGCAATTTGATAAATTGGCCTTCACCAAAGTGTAAAGTTCTGCTCATCCAAAGAAACTGCAAAGAAAACGAATAGGATGGGGACGCCTGGGTGGTTCAGTCGGTTAAGCGTCTGCCTTTGGCTCAGGTCAGGATCCCAGGGTCCTGGGATCGAGTTCCGCATCGGGCTCCTTGCTCAGCGGGGAGTCTGCTTCTCCCTCTCCCTCTGCCCCTACCTCCCCCCCAAACCTCGTGTTCTCTCTCTCTCAAGTAAAGAAATAAAATCTTAAAAAAAAAAAGGTGAGAAAATGAACAGGAAAGCTACAGATGAAGAAGATAGTCACAGTACATATGTATCTGGGATGGGGCATGGCCATTTCTGGGGACTTGCTTACACCAGGCACTCCCCCCATCCTCTGAGGCCCACAGACGCCGCTCCCGTCTGAGCCAGAGCGCTCTCCGTGGCTCGCACATCGGGTCGTGGCTCGCCCCTGGGTCACTTCCAGCACTCCCAGGATGGATCCTGGTATCTTCCATGTGGCCTCAAGGCTCTGCTGTCTCCCACTCGCTGTCTGGGCCAGGCCTGTGTGTCCAAACTCTTTTCCCTGGGAGCTGCCTTCACATAAGCTGTTGCTTGAGAACACTTTTCCTGGCTATTCATGCAGCTACGGTGCCTTCCTCTTCCTTGTGCCTTCATCAGGGAAACTTCCTCAGACCCCAGAGCCACAGCCTGATCCTGCTGTGGTGGCTTGGGTGGGCAGCGAGGGCTCAGGGTACAGCCTGTGCTGCTGGCTTGTGGGGAGAGATTGGGGTGCAGTTTTGAACCCCATCCTTTGACTCTGGGGCACAAAGAGAATGGTTTAAGGACACGTGCGTACAGCCCTTATTAGCTGGAGTGGACCCTGGTCATCACATTGGTTTAGACGTCCCTCCCCTTCAGCTGCCGGGACCTAGACTGGAGTTCAGAGCCACAGCTCATTGCCAACCAGTGCCAACATAAGGCAGGACTTTGTCTCATGTGTACTGGGGGCTCCTGGTGCTGGCTCCTGGTCTTGCTTTTACCCCATTTTCTCTAAAGCATTTTCATTCCTGGCTTCACAACAATCCTGTCGACCCATTATCTTTCTGGCAAGACCACAGATTATGAGAATGTGTTCAGGCATTAATACCCCCAGCGCTGCCCCTCCACCGTGTTGAACGTCTTGTCGTAAGTTCTCTTGGGCACCCTGTGCCGTCACTTCTCTTACCCGTCTCCATGGAAGGGGATACCGCTGTCATATGCCTTGTCCACTGTCTATCCCCAGACAGCAGACTCTGCAAAGGCAGCCACTGCTTCTGCCATGTCCCCGCTGTGTCCTCAGCTCTCAGGACTGCGCCCGGCACATAGCTGTTGCCCAGTGAATGCTCGGCTGATCAGTGAGGATGAATGAGCCACCCCCTGACAAGATGGTCAGCCCAGGTATATTCTCCCATTCTCCCAGTGGGGAAACCAAGGCTCCGGGAAGTTCATCGGCTTCTTTGGGGTCTCGCAGGTGGAAAGAGGGAGGGTCATGAGTGAAGGGCAGATCTTCTGGTTTCTAGCATTTTCTGCTGTGGGATGGCTGCACTCCATACTTCGAAGTCTAAACCCATCAATGCGACTAGTGAATGCTATCAATGCGGGGAGCGCTATATAGATAAAAGGCGCCGTTAAAAATATCTATGGTGATTTTAATCATCCCCAACTGTGGTTATGAGACAACACACTATTCTAAACACAGGCAAGGCGGGTGTACAAATCCAGGTGTTTCATAGGAGCTCGATATAGTTCATGCTGCAAATGTTCCCGTGAAATGCTGATGAGATGCAAAAGGATATGTGGACAGTAATTGCAAGGGATCCGCCCCATACATGAGCACCCACTGCTGAGACCCTAACCCAAGACCCAGTGCCTGCCTGAGCCTACCTCCTCCCACTACAGACTTTGCGTTTATCATCCCCTCGTTCTTTTTTTTTTCTTTGATGGTTTTCCCACATCCCTTCCTTTAATAGGTTCTCTCCGTGGATATATTCATTCAGCAAATGTTTGTAGAGCTTCCCACCCCTGCAGCCCCTCGGCTGTTCTACAAGGGAAGAGAGATAGGTGATGTTGTATTTGCCCCCCGACTTAACAATTCTCCTGGTGGTGTGCACCCGCCCAGCCCCCGAAGCCGGCTTTTCCCCTCAAGTGCCTCTTTTGCGTTTTGGCCCACGCTGCAGCCCACTGTGGGTTTTTTCCACGGAATATTTGTGGCTTTGGTAAGGTGGATCGTACCATTAATAGTGTTCCCTTTGTCCGGAGTGGGGGCCTCCCACCCCTGCATGCCCATAGCTGTCAGGCCACCCCGCCTGTTTTCACTGTCCTCATCGGGTCATTGATGAGACCTGGCAGAGCAGAGCTCGGGGCTCTGGGGCCTCTCACCCTTGCCAGATGCTGAGCAGTGGTCTCAGTACAGCTGCAGCGTGGGGATGGCCATGGTCAGAGGGCAGGGGCGGGAGGCGCCTGTGGCCGGCAGAGGACTCACGGCCGAAGGTCATGAGTGTCGGCATGATCTTGCGAAAGTCACTTAACTCCTCTTGTTCTAAAGGCAAGGGGAGAGTGGGGTGGCTGGCATGGGGGTTAAGAGCCACATTCAATGGCCTTCTTAGCTTCCCGAGGCCTCAGCTTTCCCATCTGTAAAATGGAAATTAATTTCTGATCTCATAGGGTCATTATGAGGGTTCAGAGCTATAAGACATTTAGACTCTAGCCAACTCCAGAGCAAACACTGCCTAGAGATTGGCAGGTGGGAACACTGTGTGTCCAGGAAAAACCCGGGGATCTGGCTGAGCTGTCGGCCAGCTCATCTGGGAAGCTTCCATGGTGATTGGCAACGGCATCTTTTTTGCGGAGGCCATTCTCCACTGCTCCAGGAAGCCCTCGGTGTCCCTGCTCACCTCACTTGCTGTTCCTAGGATGTGTGTCTGCCTTAAAGCCCCTGATGACAGTCCAGGGCAGGCGGTCACCCTGTGGGCCGACGGGGAGCCTGGCTCACACCCCGGTCCGTTCCACTGACTCTCACCAGCGGAACAGGTACAATTCCGCATTTTACAGATGGAGAAAAGACAGAGAATGTGGACTACGGAAATGGGAGTTGGCTGGGTCTCCTTTTTTCATACCTCTTCTTCCATGAGAGCAGGCAGGGGCCCAGAGACTGTCTGCAAACAGTCGGTAGATCAAGGCTCTCAGAGAGCAGGGTCTCCAGGGAGCGACTTGTGTCCCAGGGCCCTCACTCCCCAGATGGACGGGACCCCTGGCAGAGTGTTGACCACAGCATCTGCAGCCTGGCCACTGTGTTGTTCTATGGAACATCCTATGAGGACAGAAATGTCCTGTATGTATGCTGTCCAATATGAGAGCCATCCGACCCCTTGAACACTTAGGTTGTGACTAGTGTGGCAGAGGGCAACTGGCATTTTAATTGAACTCACTTTTATTGACTTAAATGTACATAGCCACTCGTGGCTAGCAGCTGCCACTTTGGAGAGCTGGTGGCCCCTCAGTGGTGGCTTTGTCTCTCCTGCCCCCGAAGAAGCTGGCCAGGGTTAAGGTCGCGCGTCAGCGTTGATTTGACACGTGTGCCTTCCCCTCTGCTCGGAGGCGAGAGAGAGGCCACGTCAAAGGAGAAACCCGTGCATCTGGCCTGATTCTGCTTTTCTGTGGACAAGGCCACGGGCGGGGGGCAAACCACAGGAGCCATGCACCCATGGGTGGCCGAGAGCCTTTCTTCTTGGCTTTTGGTGAGAGCCCTGCAGGGCATCCAAGGAGGAGGGGGGACAGCAGAGGAAGAAAGTCGCGTAGATTTTCCCCTCGCGGCGACCTTACCCTGACGCCAGCGCCTCCGTCGCTAGATTTCATTCATTCACCCGCAGATGGAGAAGAGCGTGTTGCATGAATTCATCAATGAGTTCTTTTCACAGCTGATGAATGTTTACACGAGGCAGAGCTGAGATCATCAGAGAAGCTAAGGCTGTCACTTCCCCACAGAAATAAGTCCCAGGCAGGGGAGTAAAACAGCCACCCAGCGTTGGGTCTTGTGGGCCGTCTCAAATCAATATGCCAAATGCCAACACTGCGGTTACATTGTCCGAATTGTGCCCTTCTGGTAGGAAAACAGCTCTGTCAGCATTTATGTCTGCTGAGGAAAAAGCTTTCCATGACTTATGTGTTCCTTTGTGATTTGCTGTGTGGCCCACGACAAGTTACTTAACCTCTCTGAGCCTCGGTCTCCTTGTCTCACAAAGGCTGAAGAGGGGCTGGCCTTGGGAAGCGGCGACTCTGTCCGTCCTCCAGAGGGCCGGCAGAGAGAGATGTGCTCTCGAGGAGGCTTCGAGATTAGTTATGCTGCTCCAGGAGCGAGGCAGGGGTGAGCTGTGTGCCATAAACCCAGAACTGTGGTATTTGTGGAATGAGAAGAAAAAAAAAAAGACCCCGGATCAGTAGGAAATGAGTCTTTATTTTCATAGTCTGTCAGCAGGACACGGCGAGCATTGGAAAAGGAAAAACAATTATATAGTCTGTGTTCGGAATTTAGCCCTGCCCACCTCCTCCCACCCCTGGGCTGTGCGGGACTGCGCTGCGCACGTGGGGTTGGAAGCGCCAGAGCTCTTGCCTCAGGCCAGCACCCCCTCGCCAAGTGGCATGCCGGCCGGAGGGATGCTGGCGGGCACACCAGGGAGCAGGGCGTCTCGGGGTTCCCCGGACTGTCCGGACACCCATCTGAAGGTGTCCTCATTCTGTCCCTGAGTCCAGGACCTCAGACATCACGAACTCACAGCTTTTAGTCAGTCACGGAGGGGCCAGAGAAGGCGTCTGCCGTGCGTGCGCGCATGCGCGTGTGTGCCCGCCTGCCTGCTCTGAGCCCTGGGAGAGCAGGAAAGGCGATAGGACGTCCACAGCCCGACTGAGCAGAGTGAGGCACCCCAGGAGAGGACACCACGAGGTTTAGAATCCCATGTTCTCTCTCTGTGCCTTGGCTTGTCTGTCTGTAAAGTGGGGCTGAGAAGACCTAATTCATAGCCGGAGAGACCCTTCTCCAGGCTCTCAGAAAATGAAGTCTACTCGAGTCCCCATTGCCGGCTCAAGCCTGGCGGAGGCGTGGCCTCGGAGACACTCCCAACAGGGTCTCCACTGTGAGCAATGGGACTAATCACATTTGGCTCCTCCCACTGTTTTGAGGAAAAGAGGTTAGGGATGCCTGAAACATGTTATAACAATTTCCATTCACACTTTGCACTAATAGGCTCCTCTGTTTCATCAGTGATGGACATGTCAGGTCCCTGAAGAGGTTGGAGAGCTTCGACCTGGACCCCAGTGTGGGGAGGCTGGAGGCCAGGGCGGTAATCAAGGAGCTGGTTGGAGAGTCTGCGTCCCTTCTGAATCTTTACCCCCCAGGCTGCCACGTGCCTCACCTCCTTCTCGTGGGTGACGAGAGGCAGCCTGGTCACCCCTTCTGTGGACCGTCCCCTCCCCGTGGTCCCCAGTGCATCCCAGCCATAGGGGAGGCAGTCACTAAGGTCGGGGCAGCTGCTCCAGAAAGAGGGGAGGGACTCTGGAGCTGGAGCAGCCTATGGGGTATGGCATTGCTGGAGAAGTTCAAGGTCAAGACCAGAGGTCAGGCCCCAGGGCTGGTGCTCTTGGTTCTTAGCTGTGCAGCCTTGGACAAGTCCTTTCTCCCAGTGAGCTTCAGTTCATAATAGTAGTTACATCAAGGGACTGTTTCTCAGCAGTCCACTAGGGGCTAGCGTTTTGTACATTCATTCAAAAAATACCCATCAAACACTTACAATGTGCCGTAGACACTGTTCTGGGTACTGGGGCTACAGTAGTAGACAAAGGTCCCTCCCTGTGGCCCTCACACTCTAGTGGGAGTGACAGACAACTAAGCACATAGTCAACGTGAATTTGTTTCTATGTTACATAAATATTATACATTGAGTCAGTGCACGATAGTGGGGACAGCTGACAGATCAGGGAGACCTCTGTGAGGGGAACATTCAAGCAGAGACCCGAGAAAGGCAGTGCGCACGCTCAGAGCCTCTTTGGGAAAAAGCTGTAGGCACAGGGGACTGTGGACGCAGAGGTTCTCAGCCCCAGGACTGGAGGGGCCTCAGTGCAGGTGAGTGGAAGGAGGTGGAGGTCAGGTAGGGCCCTGAGGGTAAGTCCTGCCGACTGCTTGGCACAAAGTAGGTGCTCCCTCAGCCTTCTTTCTCCTTCCTTCATTTGGTGTCTGTCAGCACCTCGTGACAGCCCCTGAGTGGGTCGTGGGGGCACCGAGATGGAAGCACAGGGCCTGCATGAGGACTCAAGGCTGGCCCCGGGACACCAGGCACATTGTCTCCAGAGTGGGCCTTTGGTGGAGCCATGTGTGGGAGTGATGTCGATGCAGTGAAGTCCCCAGGCCCCGTGGAGCCCCTTCGGGCTACAGATGCCTCAGCTAGCTCTCGAGGGACAAGTGAACCTCCACTTGGGGAGCAGCCTGGGAAGGAGGCGTCGAACAGAGTGCGGATGGATAGCCTGTGCCAAGGCCCAGGGGTTACAACGGGCATGGCTATGGGGAAAGGGGGTCTTTCAGTGTGGCTGGCACTCCAGGATTTGAGGGGGGGATGGAAGTGAGGGGAGCCCAGCATGGCCTACTGTGTGACCTGAGGTCAGCTGTCATAGGAACAGCCCCTGCAACAGGGGTGTGTGCATGTCAAGGATCTGCTCCCAGGGTTGCCGCTAAGCGGGGGGAGGGTGGCAAGCCAAGCGGTCCCAGGAAAAGTCCCACAGATGGTGGCTTCAGCTTCACTCCACAGGGGGGTGGGGGGTAAGGGTGGGGCTCAGAGTTTGTCCCCATTCAAGGCAGGAGAGCTGGGCTTTCCTGCTCCCACACCTGCCAGCCACTGGCTCAGGGCCACCTCTGGCTCAGAGCATATCCAGCGCTCTGCTGGGGGGCAGAGCTGCTCTAGGGGCCCAGGGCCCATCTGCTGAAGAGAAGTCACAGGTGCAGGCATTCAAGCCCCTGATGGCAGCGGGATGCAAGCTGTGTCTATGGGGAGAAAAGATGGGGAAGTGGGTGAAGGTTAGGTGAGCCATGGGCCTGAAGGGTTTCATGGGATGCGAGACCTGGAGTTCTAAAGCCGGGACGAGGGGGTCACCTGGAACACCAGCAGTGCTCACGGCAGTGACCTGACCTCCTCAAGCCTCAGTTTTTTCTTCTGTAAAATGGAGTTCATTGTCACTCCTACTTTGCAGGGATGCTGGTGAGATTCGTCATGAAAATCCCAAGCAGAACTCAGTGCCCACCCCAGAAGCCACTTGAAGAATGTTTTCTAAGTCCCTCCCCCATCACTTGCCAGACACCAGCTGATCTCAAGCCCTAGAAGGATGCGAACCGACATTTCCAAAGCCAGGGGTCCCCCTAGCTCTTCACCTCCCACCCCCCTCCCCAAGCATCTGACAACCTGCAGGAGGACTGAGGCCCTGGAGAGGAGGGGAGGCTGTGTCTTTAAGTGTTCTGAACAGCGCTGAAATGTTATGACAGTGCATCTCACGAGGGATGCCGTTTCCACGGCAACCCCACACTAAGATAAGCAAGCCGCCTGTATTTTTTCCTGCAAGGTTCAGGAACGGGTGTATGGGGGGGGAGGAATTAGGCGATCTGTCAGCGGGGGGGACTTGAAAGCAGGAGCCACGTCCATTAATCCTCAAACTCTGATTGCGTTATCCAAGAATGAACGTTAGCCGTTAGAGGAGGGAGAAGAGGGCCCCTTCCCCTGGCGCCCCAGCTTGGGGGCTGGAGCAGGGGCTGTCTCTGGAGGCACAGCGAGAGGAAGAAAGAGAAGGAACCACAGTCAAGTTTTGTTTGAGAAATTGCAGCCCTCTCCAGCTTCACCCCCACTGAATGTTTCCTAGAGTTAAAGCCCAAATAGCCGGGGGGCTTTGCATGTGTGTGTGTGTGTGTGTGTGTGTGTGTGTGTGTAGAGCCCAGGGTAGGGGTTAGCATTAAGGATTCAGATGCTGTACTCAGACTCAGACAGACATAGGGTTCAAATTCTGGCTCTGCCAGTGGCTGAAATATGGAGCTCCCTAACCTGATAGAGCCTCAGTTTCTTTAACCATAGAATGGGCTAACAATGGGCAAGGAGCAAAACAGCCAGGAGTCTGCCATCCTTGCAGAGTTGTAGCTGAGACTACACAGTGGGCCAGGTGCTGTACTGGGCCCTTTAACACGCAGGAGGTAACTTTAACACCCTTCACATCAACCCTGAGAGGTAGGTTTTGCCCCCTAATTATAGCTGAGGTCACATAGTCAGTCTGCAAAACAGCAGACCGCTAACAGGTCGTTCCCTATGAACCAGCCCACCTCGGGAAGCTGTGAGGAATGAGTGAATGTGTGAATGAATGAATGGACCTTCCAGGCTGTCACAATGGGGAGGGAAACCACGGGGGCGTGGCGGCCCCAGCAAGGCCTCTCTCTTTCTCCCTCCTCCTTCCCACTCCCCCAGCCCCCCAGCATCTAGGCTCTTGCTCACCAGCCCCAATGCCCAGCAGGGCCCCATGGGGCTCAGATGTCCAGAGTCTGGTTTGTGACCTCACCAACCACATGCCTTCAGAGAAGTCAACTTTTCAGAGCCTGCGCTTTCTCATCTGGAAGATGGACCAAGTGAGCCTTGCTGTGTCTGCCTTCCTGGGGTGCTGTGGGAGATCAGATGGGTGACAGTGCCTTGTGCTCAGCAGACGTGAGGGTGGTGACTTCGAGCTTGCCCCCGGGGCATCCGCGTTGGAAGGAACCCTGAGGACAATGCTTAGCCCCAGGGGAAGGGTCTGTGGGGCTAGAGCTGGAGGTCCAGGGATACCAGAAGCAAGATGAGAGTGCTACTTGGGGGTAGGGGAAGATTCCTGGCACCCTCAGAGCTGGTAACATAAGGAACCCAGCAGTCATGGCTCAGATAAGTGCCAGCGTCCCATGAATGACCATGTGCTTGCAGGCTCAGGCCTGGGGGCCGGGAACACGCGTGTTAACAAATACCGTGGTGTTGCTTTAATCCAGCAGCTGGCGCAGGATTGGGGAGCCGGGAGCAGAGGAGGGGCGGGTGGGCTTGCAACAGCCTGGGAGCGTCAGGTCCATGGTTTGCCAGTTGCTGTGTGACTGAGGACACCCCTGTCCTTTTCTGATTGTTGTCTCCCTTGTGGGCACCATAAGGGGACAAGACCAGTCATTGCCTCCCTCCCTTGTCCCCGACACAGCTCCACTCTGGGCACTGTGAGCAGGCCACGCCCCAGAGAGGTGGCAGTGAAATCCAGCAGGGCACAGCCCAGCCAGGAACAGGGATGGGGCTTAGCTAGCCCGTGTGACCCTGAGCGCTGGGTTCTTGTTTTCTATCTCCGTGGTGCGAAAATAGGATAATTCCTCTGTGATGGAGGAGGAGCCCCCTTCACTGGGGCGGGGGCGGGGACAGAGGACCCTGACATCCATTTCCCATGCATCATCAGCGAAAACCCATAAAAGCTGAAAACGGGTCTCTTATTCCGTCCTTCCTCCACTGCACAACACACACCTCTGGTATCTGCCAGTGAACTCGGAAGCTTGAGCATAAATAATTAATGAAATTACAGTTGTCAAAGTCAATTAGCGAAGACTCGGAGCCTCTGTTCTGTGCCCCTCCTTGTCATCCTGTGAGTTCTCGATTGGCCGTCCTGTAGGAGCTGATGAGGGACAAGGGTGTCCTGGACGCTGAGACAAATGAGGGACACGAGGCGTGTTGTGGAGGGGCAAGGGAGGGGCACCGGAGGGGGTTGGAGTGCACAGAAAGTACTTACAAGTGCATAGACAGCCACTGCCCACTCCTGTGGTCTGGGGTGGGTGGTGCCCGTGACAGGCTGCGGCCACAGGTCTAGGGACAGGGGTTCTGGTCCATCCTAGATGTCTCCAAAGCCATGGGAAGCCCATGGAGCAAGTCTGCTGTGGGCTCAGGGCATGGAGGTGGCTCCATGTGTCCCCACAAGAAAATCGGTGTGTCCCACAGCTACACGACCTAAGGCCCCAAAGCATCTAGGAACTGATCAGTTCCAAGAAGTCAAAGTGATTCTTCCAGGAGGTTTGGGGAGAGAGAGCCCACCTTTCTCCCTGCTCCTAGAGCGTGAAATCGGGTCTCAGGTCCTGGGGACTTAGACCACCGGAGGTGGCAGGAGGAAGGAGGTGGCATTTACTACATGTGGAACTTACTAGAAGTTCAGTAGATGTCTGATCTTCACCACCATCGCTTGCGCCACTGCCCTACCATTTGGCAGGATGAATGAATGAGTGGAGGTGGGGTTCTCATTGTGCCCGTTTCACAGAGGAAGAAGCTGAGGTTTCGAGAACTCCTCTGGCTCGTGTTTCATCATGGGCAATGGGACACTGGATTTGAACTCTGGCAGAATGGCTGCAGTGCGGGCATAGTCAGCATCAACTCGTGCCAACTTCAGGCCTCAGGGGCTGGGAGCAACATCTGCTGGATACTGTTGAGCCTTTCTTGCTGCTGTGGATGAGCCGGGAAAGAGGGGTCCCAGCGTGGAAGTTGCCGCTGCGAGGATAGGGATTGGCCCCACGTGCTGAGCCTAGGGAGGCCGGTCTGGCTGGAGCAGGGGTGGCAGGGGAGGTGTGGTGGCTGGAGCCTGCCTGTGGTGAGGAGTTGGGATCTGACCTTAAGTGTGACAGGCCTGGCGTGATGGGGTGTGGGGGTATTTTCCTGGCTGGGCTAGTACGAGGGACCTCCATGATGCCAGAACTCAGTGACTATCCCCACCACTGTCTACTGAACGTTTTCCTTCATTTGTCCTTTCAGCAAATATTTTGGGAAGCCTTCCTATGGATAGCATCATCCTAGATACTGCAACTATCCCCATCCTCGTGGGCTTCTTACTGTCCAGTGTGAGGAGGCAGAACATAAACGAGGAAACCCGTGACATATGAAACTTCTAAGCGGAGGTAGAGCTGCGAAGGAGACAGGCAGGGAAATGTGATAGAGACTGGCTGGGATGGGAGGAGCTAGTTTGGGTGCGGTGGTCAGGGAAGGCCTTACTGAGGAACTGGACAGTGAAGCAGATTCATGACATCTGGGCGGAGTTCCAGGGAAAGAGTATTGTCGGCAGAGGGACCAGCAAGTGCAAAGGGCCTGGGTGAGATCTGAAAGGGAACCTCCAGCATGCCTGGAGGATCATGAGTAGCAGAGTGAATTCTGTGCAAGTTGGTGAGTGAGGGAGGTTTTAGGAGACGGAGCAAGGAACTTGGTTTTGGTTTAGTGAAAGGAAGCTGTTAGATAGTGTTAAGCTGGGGAGTAGCTAGTCTGATTATATTTAGTTCCATGGAGAAGAGACTCTGATGGGGTAAGAGTGGAAGCTGGGAGGTCACTGAGTAGGTCCCTACCTTTTCCAGGCAAGAGATGATGGAGACTGGGACCAGTGCAGTAGTAGTTAGAAATGGTGGGCGGTACTTGGATTTGGGACACATCTTAGGGTTGACCTGAATATGAAGGATGATGGACAAGTGGGATAGGGACTAGTAGATTTGGGATCTGAGCATCTGAGAGAAACAAAAGTGTAGGATGGGATACACACACCTGTAGTGCCTCCCTGATGGGACTAGGGATTCTTAAGGACTGTTTCTGTGCCAGGTTCATCACTTTACCACCCTATTCTTTGTTCGGGGCCTGACAGGATGAAATTCTCAGGAATGGTTTGTGGCATGCAATGTGAATGAAGGAGGGGAAAGGGCTCGGGAGGACAGGAGAGTGTGGATAAGTGAGTAATACCACCATGCCCAGGGTGGGATAACATTGGCCTTTCCCTAAGTGGCTGGCACAGGGCGACAACCCTCAGCTCTAAGCAGTTGTGCAGCAGAATGGTTTAGGGACCAGTGTTGCCTCCCTTTCTGGTGATTCCAGATGCACATGGGGTCAAATAAAGGCTCTGAAAAGGCCTGCATGAAAGACTCTATTTAACTTGGGTTAAGCCAGCATTTCCCAGACTTCACTGGGGGAGCTTATTTTGCTGGCTTATTAACACCTGAGTACAGTTCAGGAAAGGCCCTTCAGGTCAGCCCCCCTCATATGCACTCAGTAGCTCCCTGTCCCTGAAGAGGGTCAGAGGGGCATTGCTCCTGTACTGAGCTCTTAGGCAATCACTCTGTGGTTGAGGAGTGCTCCGAATGTTTCCGCCATTAGCCTCATAATAATGGCTGTCCCTGACTCAGTCCTGAGCCGGGCCAGCCACTGTTCTAAGCAGTTTCCATGCTTCCCCTAGAGCTCAAAACAGCCCTTGGACACGGGTGCTAACATCACCATCCTCCTTTCACAGATGGGGAAAGCAAGACTTGGAAGGATTAGGTGCCTTGCCTAGGGTCACACAGCTGGAAAGTAGCAGAACAAGGGTACAGTTAGTCTCCGGAAGGTTCCAGAACATCCCCTGCTCTCAGCCTGACCACTACTGTATCCTGGTAGGGGCTGGGTACCCTCCCCATCCATCCCAAACCTTGGCCAAGCCATACTGGAGGGCCCTCCATTTGGTGTTTGCCTTTCCAGCTTGAGTCTGGATGCCCTTGGGCAGAGCCTACCCTCTGCCCTGCCCCCAGCCGCCCCGGAGCTGATGCAGAACATCTCAGAAGTCCATGGAATTGGAGAATTTTAAACAGGAAACTGGTATAATTTTGGTCAGAAGCTCAGGCAAAAGGGAGAAGCTCTGCCAGCTCTAGCCACATCCAAAAGAAATAAAGAGAGAGGGTTTAGGGTTTCAAGTTTGTGCATTTAAGGGCTGTGAAGACAAATAAAGGACTTTTATTCAGCCCTGTCCAGGCTTGGCTGCCTTCTGCTTTTCCCGTCTCTCCTGTCCCTCCTTATTGAGGCAGGGGCCCGTGCAGTGAAGTCTACCTCCCACCCAGGCCTTTGTGACTTGGCATGTTTGGCCCTCCCTCCCCCACCCTCCCCTCTCAGTCTCTGTCTCAGCCAGTGCCTGCCCCTCCTCACCCTTCCCTTCCCTTGGTTTTTGTTCTTACAGGAGCTCCCCAGGGCCTGGGCCACTGGAGGGGCTGCTGGGGCAGGGAGGATACAATGGAAGTCTTGTGAGGCTGTAGGCCCCTCCTGCCCCCTCCCCAGGGGCCCTGCAGAGCATTCCTCTGTCCTGCCCCAGACCTCTCTGAACCCTTGTTCCCTTGGAAAACCAGAGTGAACTTGGCTGGCCGGGGAGAAGGATTTTCTCAGCCCCAGAAGCCTGTCCCCTACCCCACCCCCCTGCACATCGCACACCCATGATCCAAACAGCATGACAACAGCACACCAGCCTCTGCTTCAGTTTTATTAGATCAGCCAGTTCACTCTTCCCTTAGGGGTGGCCAGCCCCCCTCTATTTCATTTCCATCCCACAAGCATCTCGTCCACGCGTGGGACAACAGTGATGAACAAGCCGCGGCTCCTGGACTGGTGGCGGTTGGGGGAGACCCTGTGGTGTGGAACCACGCAGATGGCTATTGCTGGGCATGTCACAAGGAGGAGCATTTAGTGAGTGTTTATTATGTGCCAGTGATGATCTGTGTGGCCACAGCACCCCCAGAGGAAGCTCCTACTAGTACTTCCTTCTTGCAGAAGAGGAAACAGGCAGGGAGAAGGACAAGCCTTGCCAAAGGTCATAGTCAGCAGGTGGCAGGGTCAGGATTCGAACCCAGGCAGGCTGCTTTCAGAGCTGATCTTTGCCACCACTGCCTGTGCCAGGATGCCTAGCAGGTGTTTGTGAGATGGGCACTCTTCCTACCGGGATGGTCTCCCCACCCCACTCCTACCCCCCGGGGCACGTACTTTAAGATCCAGAACTCACTTTTGGATTACAAGCTTCAGGATGACCACTCGGGTATTACAATATTGGCCTGTTGTGATGAAGGCAACACAGAGGTTCAGAGAGGTAGAAGGAATTGTCGGGGGCCCCAGAGCTCGTGGATCTGGTGGATCTGGGGTTGGAGGCACCTCGGGCTCAGCTGAATTTTAACATTAACATTAACACTCAATACATACACCATGAATGAAAGCCCATCCAACGCCAGGGACCGGGTCCCCGGGTAGATGAGCCCCTCTATCTGGGAGAACCAGCCACCTGTCCAGGGCTTTTCCTGACTGAGTTAAATCGCCTTCCAATGGGGTCGTATTTGTACCACGGTGGGAAACTTTGCTCAAAGTGCATTCGCGTCTGAGCTCCCCAAGGAGCCTCTTCCAGGCTTTCCAGCAGGATTCTCGGTGACACCTGTTTGCGGGTTTCTGGTCTGCCCACCTGGGCCAGATACACCACAGGCTCCTCGTGGTCCCTCCCTGAGAGGGACGATTCCCAGGGATGGGGCTTCTCAGGCCTTCGGTCAGATCATAAATCGAAGCTAACTGCAGAGCTTCTCCCCAGGGAGACTTTCCGAAGGCCACCATGGCTCTCTGCCCTGAGGGCACCCTGCCTGGGCTGCGGGGGCCTGACCACAGCTCAAGGTCCCGCCACCAGTTGAGGGTGGCGCCAGGACCAAACCTCAGATCTTGTGCCCCCCAAGTCTGATGCTTTTCCACCACACGTGCTTATGTACTTTAAACGAGCACCAAAATGAGAATGGCAGATGGTTGAGGATGAGGGATGAATACCCAGAGGTTCATGGTACCTGCGTGTTGGACAACTTCCAGATGATCAGTTAAGACGATAAAACCAAATGTCGCCTCCTCAGAAAGCCCTTCTCTGAATGAAAAGAGTAGATTGCCATTCTTCTTCTCGAGGGCCCCTTATTTGCTTCCTCCATACACCTTAGCATAACTCACAGGCCATTTATTATTCATCTGTTTACGTGTGTCTCGGGGGAGTGTGAGCTCCTGTGTTGGCTCTGCGGACTGGTATGTGTGTGTGTCTGTGTGTGTGTGTGTGTGTGTGTGTGTGCGCTCACGCTAGCACAGAGCGAGGCATACAGAAGGCATCCAATAAATACCTGGGAGTTAAGGAGTATCCATGCGGCATCTGAGGAAGGGACAGTGGCTTCAGGCACAGGTGTGGCAGAAAGGGAACAGTGTCTCCGTGAATCTGGGGGCTCAGGGCAGCGGTCGAGTGCAGGGGACAGAAGGAAACCATCTGGTCTGAAGCCCAGCTCCAGCTTCCCCATGACCTTGGGGGAGTCTCTGACCTGCTCAAAGCCCCCAGTTCCCCACCTGTAGAGCGGCCTTCTTGATGGTTCTGCGCTGCATGGGAGCCTGAGGGCTGCTTCCAGGCAGATGGTTCACTTCATGGCCCCAGGTCCCTCGATTGTCCCCTGAGTGGCCGTGGGAGTGCCATCTAACCATCCTGGGCCTCCTTGGCTGCCTTCTGGGAGCAGGGCTGTGGGTGACTTCTTTGAAGGGAGGAACTGGGCCATGTCACCTCGTGGGGTTCCAGGCTTGGGAGAGGCACTGCTCTCCTCCCGGCAGAAGGTTTTTATTGCTGGCGTGGCTCTGGCAAGAAAGGGCCCCCTGGCCCTCTCGGCGATAAAGAAGTTCCTGACTGGAGGGGCGGGGTGGGGGGAGGCTTGTGGCATCCGAGCTAGGTTTGGTGCAGGGGGACAGCTCTCAGACATGCGTTCCAGGGGCCTCCTGCGCCTGGGCTGGAGGACAAAGCAGGAGGCCAGAAGGTCCAGACTGGAGGCTGGCTCGGTCTCTTCCTACCACAAGACTTGGGGCCAGAGCCCCCCAAACCCCCATCCCCATTCCAGTTGTGAGAGCCTGTTTGTACCTCTGCAGGCCTGAAGGGCCCATCCCAGACTCCCGTGTGGCCATGAGGGAAGGAAATTTCATGGGGGAAAGGCCCAGCTCTGTGGCCGAAGGATGAGGTCTGTGGAATGTTCTGGGTGCCCTGTAGACCTGCGCTCTGTCTAAGCAAGGCTGATGGCACAGCAAGCTGCAGAAAGCCCTGGTCCCCTAAAAGTTCTCTGGTGGCCGCGGTACTTGCTGAGCACGTCCCGGGCCCTTCCTGGGTCAGGTCTCATTTGTGGGGTCATCTCAGTGCTGCTCCAGATGTGAGCGCTCCTCTTCATTTCTGTTGTGTACGTGAGGAAACTGAGGCACAGAAAGATGGAGCGGCTTGCCCAGATTACACAGCTATTAAGAGGTGAAACTGGGATTTGAACCCAGGCCCAGGAGCCAGCTTTAGACTCAAAACCCCTAATGATAATTCATTCTTGCCTCCCAGTCGAGGGTCAAACAAAGACAGATGTCCCCGCTCCCCTCCTTTTCTACTTAAACTCCCCTTTAGGTCCTGGAGCTGTCTCCTGCTGAAGGGGAGAGGTCCCCCCGTGCATGGAAGAGGTGATAGAGGGAGTGTTTGGGAGCACTGGTGCTGGGAAGGCCCCCGGGGGACTTCGAGGGGTATCAAACCCTCCAGGAGAGGGAACAGCAAACCCAAAGCTCTGAGGTGTCCTCAAGGACCCAAACTGCCAGGCTGTATGTGGCTGGGTGGTGGGGGAGAGAACACGGGGGGATAAAGAGCACTGGGGGGTGGGGATGGGGGCTTCATGCCTTTGAAGAGCCCTGATTTTATTCTAAGTGCAATGAGAAACGTTCAGAGGGTTTTAAGCAGAGGAGCTCCAGGTTCTAATTTGCATTTTAAATAAGTGTGTCTGGCTGCTGCATGGAAAATGGATTACAGGGTGAAAGGGAGAGCCAGGAGACAGAAGTCAGGACTGCTCCCCAGGAAGGACCTGTTTGGGGGTGGGCATTGCTCACGCACACACTCACACTCATACGTACACACAGACACACACGTCTTGTTTCTATCAGGATGGACTCAGGAACCTGGGGGAGAGGTAGCTGCGGGGAGCGGGGGCGGACCCTAGGGCATCCCCCGGGGAGGTAGGAAACCTCAATTTGTCCGGACTCGTCCCCATAATCGCGGGAAAGAAGAGGAAATGATGGAGGGTTTTGCGAGGAGAATCTCTCCCGGGTCTGCTCGAACCCAGTGATGCTATTAGTGTTGCTGTTCGTGTTCTTTGTAATGTTATTATTTATCAGGACTAGAGAACATTAGTATAAACAGTGCTGGTATCTTAGCACGAGCTGCTATGGTCAGTGCTCACACCAGGCCCTTGATGGTAGGGGACAGTGTGGGGACAGGGTTGAGGAGAGAAACAATGGAGGTGGTTTTACTTACTACCCAGTAATTGAGGGCGTGCTGTTTTCTGTCTCTGCTAAGCATTAATGGTGATTCACTGGTCTCTAAGATCACACTCCTGCCCCCTAGGGATTCAGCCTCCTAAGAAAATAGAGGGAGTGAATACAAAGTAGGGTGTGAATGGTGTCAGAAGCAAAATCCACAAGGGTAGGCTTTTAGGAGATAAAGTGGGATGGGGCGGAGTAAGCTTTGACTGAGGTGAGGTTAAGGACTGGGGGTGGGAGGGAGGCATTTCAGCTTCCAGGTGGCATCTGCCAGTGCCTGGCCATGGCAAAGCATGGGGTGTATATTTTCAGCAAAGAAGGAATGATCCCCATTAGTGGTAACCCTGGGAATGTGTAGAGGAGTAGTGAAATATTAAATTGGGAAGATGGACTGGGGCCGGGTGATGGAAGTCCTTGAACGCTGAACTTGGGTTTAATTGTTCAGCCTTGGGAAGACTTTGAAGGCTTTGAATCAGGCCAGTGGTCCAGGGCTTTTGCTCTGATAGAGTGCGGGGGATGGACCGAAGAGGCGAGAGATTGGAACGACTTGCCTACTGCAGAAGTCCAAGTAATAGAAGATACAGGCCTCAAGTGGGGCAGGAACACAGAGGTGGAGACAAGGGGCTGAGGCAGGAGGCAGTGGAAGGTTTTACAGGATTCTGGAAGGAACTGGATGGGGCAAGAACAGATATGGTGATGTGTCTGAGTCTTTGAGCTGAGGTTCCTATGAGATTGACGGGGCTGCCAAGAAAAATGAGGAGAATTCAGAGGTTGGGGAAACAGCTAGTTTGGAGGGGACAGAGAAATGATGAAAAAGAAATTAGGATTTTCACTCCATCACCCTTCTTACATCAGAATCCCTTTCTAACAGTATCCTCTCTGTACTTAGATGGAAGTTTGACATGCATTTATTAAGCCCTGAAAGTAAGAATACAATGTTGCCAACCCAGAGCCTGTCTGTTTGGTCTTTATCAGATTATAGTGTTATTCATCTTCACTCTCCTGCTTGCCTCTTTCTGCTTCTCGATGTCAAATTCACTTAGGACCACAAGACAGGGGCCAAGTCGATTCTTTTTTTTTACTTCTTTGGATCCAGAATACATCACAGTACCTGGCAATAGACAAGCTCAACAAATATCTGGCTGGAAGGGAGGAGAGCAGGAAGGAGCAGGAGAGGAAGGAAGGGAGGGAGGGAGGAAGGCTGCTTTACTCACTCCAGATCAGCACAGAACCTAGCCCTTGGCAGCCCTGAGCTAAGTCTTGCGGGCTCACCAGTGTGCCGTTGGGTGTGCGATCTCTTGCCGTCTGAGGCTCCCGAGCTCCCCTCTGGTAGCAACTTTGCTGGCTGTGTGGTGTGTTTATCTTTATGGTGTGGATCGCAATTTTTTTTCAGGTCCAAAGGCATTGACAAACCCCAGCCGAAAACAATAAAGTAGACTGCATTTCTGCGGAAGCGGGGGCAGGGGAACTGTGGAGGCAGGAGGGAAGAGGAAGAGGAGAAAGCAAGAGGAGCTCTTCACTCCCCTCCCCTGGTGATTTCTGGGAAGGAGGTTTGAGCTAGCGGGGTGTTTAAGTGGGGTGGGCAACAAGCCCAGCCTGCAGGCTACGGAAAAATAATAGAGCTCCTTCTGGCTGGCTTGTTAGCAGCGAATCCGAAGAGGTTGTCATCAGCCGTGTCTGTCTAGCACCTTGGGAGAGAGAGCAGGTCCCCCAGGCCACAGGGTGAAGCAGCCCAGCATTGTCCCCGCCAAAGAAACCACGCTGACTATTGCTTTTCCTAAGGGTTGGGTCTGATGGATGCCTGGGTGGGGCTCCTCGAAATGGGAGCCACGGATGTCTGCATCCGTCTCTATGGAAAGTCGATGAGAATATACCCAGAGATTTGGCCCTGACAGGTGGCCTCTCTGGCCACTTTTCCCAGCTCTTTGTGATGCAGAAGTTAAAAAAAAGGAAAAAGAAGTTGCTTCCATTGGGGTGAGTATGTGTTGGGGATTTTCCCAGTGTTAAATTAGGGAAGAAGGTTACAGGGAGGGCTCTTGATGCCTACCTGGTGTCCTAGCCACTGTTTCTGGGAAGCTACTATTCCCCACAAGAGAAGATTAACCCCCCAGCTGGGAGGCTGGGGTTCTAGTCCGGGGATGAATTCAACTGTGGAAACTCAGCTCAGCTCCGGGGCCTCTCTGGACCTCCATGCCCGCCTTCTGTGTTAGTTTCCCAGGCTGCTGTAACCAATCACCCACAAACCCAGAGCCTAAGAACACCAGAAATCTAATCTTCCACATTTCTGGAGGCCAGAAGGCTGAAATCAAGGTGTGGGCAGGGCCATGCCCCATCTAGGGCTCTAGGGAAGGATGCTTCCTGTCTCTTTCTGCTTGCTTCTGACAATTGGTGGCCATCCTGGATGTCCTCCCCAGCCCTCCCCTTCCATCTTGAACTTGGACATCTTAGACATGGCCTGTCTTCCTCCTGTGTCTATTTCCTTGTGTGTTCCCTCCAGTCGCTGGATGTAGGTAGGGTCCTCCCTCAGTGAGTATGACCTCATCCTGATGAACTACATCTGCAAAGACCCTTTTTCCAGATAAGGCCACACACAGTCAGAAGTTCCAATGAAGAGCGTGAATTTTGAGAATAGCGTTCAACCCAACATACCTTTCTTCCCCCTTTAAGGGGTTGTACTTTATGAAGTTCAATTTATGTTGTTCATAAAAAAATTATTAAGTGCCTGTTGGATAGAGAGGGCTTATCTTATTTTAAGACAAGTAAGGCACTGTTTTGGATTTATCTGCCTTGTTCATAACAAGCCCGCGTGAGTTGAACTTGTACTAGGCCTGTTGGGGGGTAGGGGGGTGGGTTTCTAAGAGTCCAGAGCTTTCCCCAAGATCTGTAGCAGCTTGACTATACCTTAGAAAACCTCCAGCTTGCTTGGATGTCAACAGAAGCTTGTTTAAGCTTTCCTTTTTAGGCCACTTGTCCCATGATAAAAATCTGTCTAACTTGTCTTGGGGCTGGAAGAACACTTTCGGATTCAGCAAACTCTCAATCCAACAGTTTTTGGAACATTGGCTGCATAATCTAGGAAGTCTTTGGCAGATCTAAATCCAACATAACTTTGGGAGGCCAGTTCCTTCCACACTTCCAGAGGGAGAAGAAGCGAATCAGCCTTTGGCAGCATGTGATAAACCAGCTGATTTTAGGTGGAACTTGTATGAATTAGGATGCTTTTTATTTAATGGTTTTATAGTAATTAAATGAGTATTTGATCAAATAGATTTAATACATCGAACCCAGGGTTTCCTAGTTAGTATTACTTAAGACAAGGTTAGATTTTTTAAAAAATGAGTTGGTTTTAAGTCATTCGGAAGAACAAGATTCAGTAATGAATAGTACAGGTAGGATATGGATATGGTGAAACCAGCGATGGTCATATGCAGGGAGATATTGCAAATATCATATGGGAATAACTCATGTTTGGTGAATACTCATGTTTTGTTGAGTAGGTTAGGGTGTTTAGCATTTATACCTGTGTTTGGATCTTGGCTACACTGCCTACCAGCCTAGTGGCCACAGGCAAGTCACTACGTGCCTTGGAAAATCAGTTTCCCCATCTGTAAGTTGAGGGTGGTGGGACCCCTGAGGCATAGGAGGGAGCATTCCTGCGGAGTGTGGGGCGCCGGGCACCCAGGGAGAGCTCGTGTGGCTGGATGTGGCTCAAATCTGTGTGCCTCCAGTGGGATCCAGATTGGAAGACCCAGAGTCCACTCATCCAAGAGAGGGGTCAATGCAGGACTGGTTGCATTCCAGGACTGTGAGCTGGAGGGGTCGCCTAGATGCTTGACCCTGGGGTATGGTGCTGGGAGGCAGCCTCCAGCAGGTTCGAAGCTGGGATGGGCCCAAGAGAACTGTTTTGTAAGTTTCATTTTCACAATTCAGGAAGCTTTGTTTTGATTTTTGTTTTTGTTTTTGTCTTTTTTTTTTAAGCTCCCACTATGTGCCTGGTGCGTCCCTTGAAATTTTATTGCTCCTGTAAAAAATCCCATGAGAAAGGCGATATTATTTCCATTTTACAGATGAGGGCACTGAGGCTTAGAAAGGCGAAATAACTTGAGCAAGTTCGTACAGTTGGAAGAGATGGAGGGAGGACAGGACACCTCCATGGTCCTGCTAGGCATCCCCTGCTCCTCCTGCTCCAGGGGTGGGCGTTTTGAGCCTGGATGCAGAGAACAGCCATGAGGGTGGGCAGGCCCGGTACCGAAGAGGAGACCGGAAATTGACTGGAAAATCCTACACCTTTTTATACATAAGGATCCCCTAGGTAACGGCATCCCACGGGCTTATACTCTTCATTTCACCTGTCTTTCTAGAAAGGGGACTCTGGGGATCATTGCCTGATCTGTGGCTTTCACATTTCTCTGCTGCATCAAAGCAGGTGAAATTGTCCAAATGCATTCTCTGGAGACTGTGGGGGGTTGGGGGATGCAATCTCGTGGGATTAAAAAGCAATCTGAACATGAAATTACTCCCTGGGGCCTGCCAGCGACGCAGGGAGGGGGATAGAACATTTCTTGGAAACTGATATTCTCTCATCCTGACGGATCTGGGTTTGTGGACAGTCTTCTGGGTTCTGTCTGCCACGCCATGGTTGGTGATAACCGTAATTGCCCTTATTCATACAAGACTTGCTTTTCCACGTGGACTTCCCCTTGAAGACAGGCCTGAGTTGGTTTGGCATCTGGGGTTATTGTGGTGCACTGGGTGTCTGTCTTGAACTTCATGCCTTCACGGCTTCCTGGGCAGACACCCTCCACGGGCGGAGACCATGGCAATGATAAGAGCTAGCACTAACTACGTAGCAGGTGCCTCGTGTCAGGCCTTGTTCCTAGCACTTCACATGGTAATTTATCCTCAGTTTATTTAATCCTCAGCACAACGCTTTAAGCCAGGTGCAGGTGGCCTCATTTTACAAATGAGGCACACAGAAAGGTTAGGTGACTTGCCCAAGATCACACAGCACTGCTATGATACAAGCAGGGTTGGAACCAGACCTACCTTCTGAATGCCGCGCCACGCTGAGTTTCCTGGGAGCTCCTTTGTTTGACCCATGCCCCGCACACCCGAGCAGACGTCTCTCCCTGAGCTTAAGGTGTTGAAAATACTTGTTTATTTTTCTGATGTATCTTCGTGGTGAGTTCTTTGAAACCAGGGCAAAAGCCCGTTCAGTTCTGTAGTCCCAGAACCCAGGATGGCCATTGGCACATGAAGAACATCCAATAATGTTGTTTTTGTAACAAAAGGATGTGAATTTGAAGTTCACTTTCAAGGAAATTTGCATCAGTGGATGCCAAGAAGTAAGAAAGCAGCCATTCGAGACGCAGAGAGCCTCGGGTGAGATGTGGGGTGGAATGACCCAGCTCCTTGGCTCAGGACTGAACATCGGTGTGCCGCTGAGGGGGGGTTCGTGAGTCTGGGACCGGCTGGTGCTCAGTGTTTATCTCAATGTAAGCGTGGCAGGTATCCAGCCGCTCTCCAGAACCCTGGGAACGGCTGTACTTAGTGGGGAGGCAGTGTGGTATTGTGGGGAGAGCAGCCAGGGCTTGAAATCTGGCTGTACTTCTGATTTTCTTTAAACCTTAGCTTCCTGTTCTGTAAAATGGGTTCATTATGAGGATGAAATTAGATGAACAGTGAAAATCGTTGACCAGAACAGCATAGTAATTGGCCTGTGAATCCTCAGTAAATGTTGGCTTAATACTGTTGAATTTTCAGAATCACTGTCCCTCTTGGCCCCTGCTGGTCCTCCCACAGCCTGCTGAGGCCCCCTTCTATAGAGAGGGACACTGAGGCTGAGAGAGCACGAAAGCGATTGCCTTAAGTCCCAGGATTAGGAGAGAGAGAAGATCCAGGCTCCCGACTCGTAAACCCATGCTTTGTCCTACCGGGCCCTGCTACCTTTTAACACTGGGAAAGCTTGGGCTGGCCTTAAAAAATCCGTAAAGTACTACAAAAAGAATTGTTAAGTAATTTATTGAGGTGAAATTCACATAACATAAAATGAAGCACTTGGAAGTGAAGGCTTTGGTGGCATTCTGTTCACGCCCAGTGTGGTTCACCACCTACTGAGTTGGCAAAACGTCTATCATTCCGCAGTCAGACTCCTTACCCAGGAAAGTGGTTTCCCTCCCTTCCCCTCTCCCTCAGGTCAATCTGCCTTCTCTCTCCAAGCGTTGGCCTCCGAGGGAGATGTCCTGTAAATGGGATCGTGCGATATGAACCTTTTGTATCCCACTTCTTTCTCAGAACATGAAATCTTAGAGGTTCCTTCATACTGTGGGATGCGTCTGTGCTCCTTTCCCTTTTAGTGGCTGGAGAATAGTCCACTGTATGGATCTGGTACAACTTGCTTATCCATTGTCCTTTGTCGGACATCCGGGTTGTTTCCACCTTTTCGGGCTCCGAGTACGCGTGTACATACACTTGTTTGAATACCTATTTTCAAATCGTTTGGGTACACACCACTTTCCCTACATTTTAAAGGATGAGGGAGACACAGGCTGCACTGTCACCTAGGAATATTAATAAACCAGCAGACATGGATAATTTAAACTTTGATTAATATCTGGGGGCACCCAGCTGGCTCCATCGGTAGTGTCTTTGACCCTTTATTTCAGGGTCATCAGTTCAAGCCCCACGTTTGGCACGGAGCTTACTTAAAAATAAAAAAAATAAAAAGTGTGGGAAAATGTTAATATCTATCTCATCCCTAAAAATGAACAAACTTCCTCTTCTACAAGCATGGCTTTTTTTTTTTTTTTAAGCTTTTATTTATTAGAGAGAGGGGCAGAGTGAGAGCACGAGGGTCAGGGGGAGAAGCAGACTCCCTGCTGAGCCAGGAGCCTGATACAGGGCTCAATTCTGGGACTCCGGGATCATGACCTGAGACAAAGGCAGTCACCTAACCAACTGAGCCACCCAGGTGCCTGCAAATGAGGTTTAAATACTTCCACTTTCATGGTCAGTAGAATTTTATCCACATACACATGTGCACACGTGGGCCTGAGCCTTCTCACATGGTAGCTGCTGCTTTTCCGCTGGTTGCTGTCCCACTGGGAGACTGTGTCTCTGTTGATGTTTATTGACATAATCTGATGTTTTGGTTTTTTAACTGCCTCCATTAGGCACTCAACACCATTCCAAGGATGTGAGGAGAGAGAGAGAGAGAGAGAGAGCGAGCGCGCGGCATGCTCTACACTTAGTCTTGGAAATAGAATTAGAAATACAAACATTATTAGTCATCCAGTGATAAACTCCTCGACGGCTTGTACCATATTTTATGCTTTTTAAAACACATGTCCTTTCGTGCTGAGAATAAAGTTGGGAATCTGCAAAGGTGTGCTCAGTGAGGGAGTCACAGCATTACTCTAGTATGCTGACAAGCCCTTGAGTGAAGCTGGCTGTTGGAGGTGAAATGAGGAAGCCCCAGAAGGAGGATAGGAGGGTCAGCTGGCTTCCTGGGACGACAGCCGTCCCTGTGAACTCTGTGAACGGGCAGGGCTGTCCACATCATGTGTCTCCATTGGCCTATTTCTCCAGGCTGCCCCTGGACATGAATCCCACCACTCTCCATGATGACTCAGAATAAGCATCCTGGGTCTCCACCAGGAGGGCCTCCAGGTTGGGACATCTTCTGTCCCCCTGGCAGGCCTCGCCGGCATGTCCTTTGCGGATCTGCAGGCTTGCATTCAGATCTGGCCACTTCCTGGCTGGATGACCTTAGACCAGTGACTTAATCTCTCTGGGCCTCAGTTCCCTTAGAACGTAATGTGCTTCGCCATGTGGCTGGCTCACATCTGGGGCTCGGTTCTGTGATTATTGTTACTATGCCTTTTCCTTCCTTGCTAGACATTTTGTTTCTTTTTTAATTTTTTTTTAAGATTTTATTTATTTATTTATTTTGGAGAGAGAGTTTGTGTGCTCACGTGTGAGTGGGGCCGGGGGTGGGGGCGGGGAGCAGAGGGAGGGGGACAGGCAGATGCAGCGCTGAGCACGAAGCCTGACCCAAGGCTCAATCTCACAACCCTGAGATCATGACTTAAGCCGAAATCAAGAGCCGGATGCTCAACTGACTGAGCCACCCAGGCGCCCCTAGGCATTTTCTGTTTCTGATGTACCATCGAAGCTGTGGCTGAGCTAAAGGACACTTCTGCTCTCATGAAAGATGGCCCATGGGGATGAGAAACATGCAGATAAACACAGAGGGCAGATCCCGTGCTGTTGGAAGATGGGGTGGGGACTGATGCGAGGTGTGGACTCGTCTTCACAGAGACTGACTCCCTAATCTGGCTCCTGGAGGTGAGAAATGATCGCCTGGTGGAGAAGATGGGCCCACCCCTCCCCCGGCATTCCCAGGGTGGGGGCCCAACGTGGGAGGTGTTTCGGACAAGTTGAGATGAGGTGAGATGCATGACCTGAGGTTAGACAGCTGGAGGGCTCTAGGTGTCCTGAAGGTTGAGGGGGTGTGTGTGTGGGGGTGTGTGTGGGTGTTTAAGTTGGAATCTGATAGCTACATACATCCCAAGGTGAGTCATGAATTAGGGTCAGAAGTGAGCGTCAGCCTTGGGTTAAAGAGTAGCCTTGACTTTGACTTTTGTACCCCTTCAGAACTAGCCAACCCCCGCTCAAAGAGGGAGCTTAGGGAAGGACGCCGCACAGGAAACAGGGAGCTCAGCAGATGCCAGAATGACTTCTCCAGACGCCTCCCCACCAAACCCATTCCTCGGAGGAAGTCAGGCGTCATTATCATTAAGGGACACGGCAGGTTCATGAAATGGCTTCATGGGCTGGAGGAGGGGCTGATGGGTTCTTAGCCAAAGGGGTATCGGGGGAAGGGGGAGGGGACGGCGCAGGTAGCCCCTGGCCCAGTGATGCTCCTGCTTCTGGCACCGTGGGGCCTCTAGGGTCCCAGGATGGCTGGAACCTGTCCCCACACACATGGCGCAAAAGTGACTTCTTTTGCTCTGACAGAGCAACACCCAGGGGGCTGGGTAAGTTGGAGACAGGTTTATGCTTCTCACTTCCCAGACAGGCTGGCAAAGCGTTCTTGAAATTTCTACTCAGCAGGCACAACTGGGAGAAAGACCTCTAAGAACTGGCTTTGGGTCTCTCCTTGCTGTGTGACCTGGAACAAGACACTGGGTCTCTCTGAACAAGGCTGAAAATGGGGGCTGTATGATGGTTCCCGGCCCTGGCCTTATGGCATACGTGCCATATGCTGCCAGTGCTGTGATTTTGCCTTTATTTATTTATTTATTTTGCAAAATCTGTTTAGGTCTGGCACCAAGGGGCCCCGGAAGGAGTGTGTGGGTGAGAGCACGGTGGCCACCGGCAAACCATCACCGGAGGCCCCGCTGGGCAGAGCCATCCTGGCTCCTCAGGGACCATCCGCCCAGCTCTGCATACCCAGGAAGCGGGCACACCCCGACCTGGAGAAAAGTCTGAGCAAAGCAGAGGCTGAGATGTGAACAGAAGAATCAAGGGGGGCAGAGGCCCTGGGAACGGGGGCCTTGGAGACAGATCCTTCAGAGATCATCAAACTTTATAAAGCAGCAAAACCACTTTTTCAAAGGAAGCCCAAAATAGGAAACAGACAAAAGCAAAGAAAGGGGTCCTCCGGAGGTTTAATTCTTCATTGTGTGGTGGAAAATGCCTCATTGTTTGTGGCCCGTCAGCGAAGCACCAGGGTGGAGGGTCCCAGACTTCATTTCCTTTACCAATAAAATTTTTTTTTTTCTTTTTAAGTTAGAACTGACATCTGCATCTGGCTGATGGCCTTTTCCTGTTGGAGAGTAAGGATGTTAAAAAAAAAAAAGGCAACTACCATCTCCTATCCCATTATTTCATAGAAGAAAGAGTTGCCCCTTTCTCGGACTGGACAGGATGGGAGAGACAGGGCTTTACCAGGAGGACTCCTCTTGAGTTTGCTCACTGGCTGATTTGAAACTGGCAGGTAGCAAAGTGGCAGGTGGGAGCCCTTTCTGGGGGGTTTGCTGTCAAAGGGTTTGAGAAGCATTGACTTGTTGTGATACCCCCTTTTCCAGGTATGGAATCTGAGGGCCTAAAATCTACACAGCTCATTCATTGGCTGAAACTTTTGTCTGTTGCCTGCAATTCACATGCCTTAGTTAACACAGCAGCTCCAGAGAGAAATTGCATCTAGGAGGGTGGGATCCCAGAGGGACTCATGGGTAGGATCACTCATTTGTTTGTTCATTTGTTCATTCATTCATTCGTTCCTTCATTCATTCAATCATTCGCCAATAACTTGTTGAGCCACTGCAGAGCGCCAGCCAACTAGGAATATCAACTATGAACGGGGCAAGGTACCGCCTAATGGAGTTTGAAGTCTGATGGGCAGAGATATAAGAGGGAAATTCAAGGAAGCAAATAAACAAGATGATGTCAGGGAGTGAAAGCGAAGTGGTCGTGAAACAAGATGGCGGGTGGTTGGGTGTGTCTCCAAGGAGGTGAGAGTTGTGTGAAGGACTAAACTGTGAGAAGAACTTGGCCATGCAAAAAGCTGGCAGAAGAACATCCAGAGAGAGGACATCAGGTTTGGGGGGGGGTGGGCATGGTTTTGGGGAGCAGTCGCATGGCGGTTCCAGTGTGCTGGCCCGTGAGTGTGAAGAGGCGGGGGGAGGTGAGAGCAGGCAGAGGCTTCATCGCAGACCCTCAGGGCCAGAGGTGCCAGGAGACCTCACACTGGGGTCTGCCTGGTGGTTGGCCAGCGTGGAAATAAATGGAAACCCACCTGGACTTCAGATTCTGATGTGGCAGCAGGGGGCTTCCTGGCCCCCAGCTAGGATGTGACTTCTACCCTCCCCATGAACTGGACAGACTAGGGTGAATCAGGGCCTGGGAGCATCTCTCCTGTCCCCTCAATGTCTTTCTCAACCCTTCTTGGGTCTGAAACCAAGGCACCAAAATAAACCCGTTCCCATTCCCAGAAGGTGACTGGGAATGATGAGAGGCCAGAGGCTCACTCCCCCAGCAGCACTGCTGACCCGCCCCTCCCCAGGGGCTGCTTGGCTTTAGGGGGCACCCCCAGAACTAGGGTGTGGGGTCCAGAGGCCTGCCCTGCTGAGGCATCGCCTCTGCTGTCATCGAGGGGCCGTGTGTATGTGTGAGTGAGTGAAGGGGGGTCTGGATTGTTGAGGACTGATGGGATTCATGCAACAAAATTTATTGAGCACCTCCTCGATGCTGGAGATTGTTCTGGGCCCCAAGGATGCTGGGGTGATGATATGAAACATGCCTTAGAGTAACACAGCCCATGGTAGTGTGCAGAGGAAAATACAGATGGTGACGGGGCATCACGGTGGAGGGAGGGGTGTGCCGCTGCTCCAGACCAGTAGTCAGGGCTGACTTCTCTTCAAAGAGGAGCTGTTGGGCATGCAGTGTGAGAGCCACCAGCCATGGGACATGAGGAGGGGGCGTGTGCCAGGCAGAGGGAGGGGGGTACGGGATTGCATATGGCAGGAACGTAATGGGGGCTGGGCGCTGCAGGAGAGAAAATTGGGCTGGACAAAGGCAAGGGTAGTAAATGGGATTTCCTGTTAGTGCCGACTCCGGGTAGCACCTGCCAACGCACCTAAGAGCCTTCTGAGGTCCCTTCTGGGCTGATCAGCCAAGAGCGCTGTAATCAATTAGTGATCTCTGCCACAGGCGAGATCATAAGGGCTACGGGCAGGCCCTACGTTTGCCATTTCTGGATCACTGTGGACTGAACTTGGCAGGCGACCACGCTGGGTATGTTTGTGCTTGTACCTATCTTCAGGATCTGCGGACTTTCTTGAGCGTGTGCACCTGGCACAGCCCGACACCAGAGCAGTAGCGGCTAACGAGAGGCCTTTCCTTGGAGTCTGTACCAGGCCCTGGTGCTTGAAACCCAGGAAGTCCTCGTAGCAGCCCTGGGGACAGATCTTACGTCCTTTCTCTGGGATTTGAGGCCCAAAGAGCCAGGACTGGAGCTCATCTGACTGCAAACTCCCAACTCTTTCTGCTGTAATAGCCACCTCTTGAGAGAAGGTGAGGGCCCGGCGCGCATTAGAGACTCTACCCCGACAGCAAGTCCCTTGGGGAATGAGTCGATGAGAGATTGATGCTGACTGCCTCCTTCTCCTGTCCCTTGCTGCTCTCCCTGAGCCTGCGGTCTCCAGTGAATTCTGCCTCCAAACCAAAGTGCGTATAGATTTACTGGAAGGAGCTGGCTCCCGGGCTGCCTGCCGTCTGGGTGCAGGGAGGGGACCAGCCCAGCCAGAGCCTGGCAGCTTTCCCTTTCTGCCGCTGTCCGCATCTCCCTCTCCCCAGCCTTGCTCCTCAGTTCTGACCCTGCCCAGGAAGCATAAGGAGGTGAGAGAGACGCCCGAGTGTGCCCAGGCTCAGGTGTGGTTAACATTTAGGGCAGGGATGCTGGGCCCAGCCGGGCTCTGGGGTGGAGCTACGGTTAGCATCCCCAGGCACAGTCTGATGGGGCTACTTGATTTATTTATTTTTAAAGATTTATTTGTTTATTGGAGAGAGATGCGTGCGAGCAGGGGGAGTGGCAGAGGAGAGAGAAAGGGAGAAGCAGACTCTCTGCTGAGCAGGGAGCCCGATGCGGGGCTCAATCCTAGGCCCCTGACCTGAGCCGAAGGCAGAGGCCTAACTGACTGAGCCACCCAGGTGAGATGGGGCTACTTTAAGGAAGGTCTTTTCTCAGGGAAGTGTGAGGCTGGAGGGGCAGGTGCTGGGGCCTGCTTGGCAACCCTTTCAGGAGGCACCGCATGAACCTCACTGCCTTGGCATGCTGGAGGGGCAGCTACAGGCGTGCCCGAGGCTCTGGGCAGGGCCTGGCCCTGCTGTCTACCAGCACCCTGAGCTTAAAGCTCATTTACACTCTCTCCCTCCTAGTAAAATGCGACTTGTAGTACTTATCACCAAAATAATGCCACAAAACAGAGGACTCCAAAGCTCAGCGGCTTAAAGCAATGCTTATTCTCATGTTCAAGGGTTGCGGGTCGACTGCACCTTGGCTGGCCTGCCCTGGCCTGGCCTCCAGGCTCTGGGCTCTGGCTGCAAGTGGGGTTTGAGTCTGCTCTACGTGTCTCTCTCCTCCTTGGGGACTGTGGTCTCTCCTCCATGGGATTCTCCTGGGGCCCAGGCTACAGGGGCAGGGACCACCGAGACATGCTCTCACGACAGTTGACCAGAGCGTAAGAGGGCCCTCCCCACCGCTGACCCTGGGTTCGAACCCTTAGCTGCTATGGTCCAGGTACTTTCCTACGGTGGCTTCTCTTACATCCAGCCTGACAGCAGTGCCCGGGGGTACCTGCCATCACTCCTGCCTCGTAGTTAGAAAGTCTGAGGCCAGAGAGGAGCGTCCCATAGCTGAGATCCCTCAGCCAGGAGGCCGGAGACTCTGTCTGCAGACCTCTGATTCCTTCTGTGCTGACTGCTAGTATCTGCTGGCTTCAGCCTTGAACATTTATTAAGCCAGGGGAGCAGAGAGCACTGGTCTGCAAGTCAGGATATCCAAATTTTGCCTCTGGCTAGGTGTGTGATGTGGGCAATCTCCGTTGTTTAACTTGGCGGCTGCAAAACCGATGGTGAATGGCAGGAAGGCCCACTTCCCTCTGAGAGCCCTGCCCGTGCAGAGGACGCTATTTCTATACATCCTCCAGGACGCAGCCCTCCTGGGCCCTGACCCTGACCTTTCTCCACCCCCAGCTCTGAGGCCAGGGAGAGCCTGGGGCCCGAGGGCCAGAGGATTTCCGGGCTCAGCCCCACCAGCTGGCTGGAGAATGTTCAGCAGGGCCCTTCTCCTGCCCTTCTACCACCCCCTGCGGCCTGGGGTCTCTGTTTCCAGCTGATGGGGGCAGGCAAGGAGGTGGCCCTGATTTTGTTGAAGGATTGCTGGCCCAGGGTCCCGCATTTGTCTCAGACATGGCTCCTGGCTTCTCTCCTCTGAGAAGCAAGAGAGGAGAACCCTGTTCCTGAGGGCAAGAGAGAGAAATCATTGATCTGGGCCTCAGTTTCCCCAATGCTATGATACTAAGTCCTGCCAGACCACGTTGAGGGAATTGAGGGAGCTTCCCTGGGGGCAGAGTTGGAGAATCCACCCTCCCCTGTGTCCCTCCATCCTCCACGTAGTGCCCCAGGGCTGAAAAACAGGGCAGTCAATGTCTTTCTCTCACCCTTGCAGGGGAAGGGAGGAGGAAGTTAATTTTTACTTATTGCCCTCCTTTTATGTGCAATAGCTATTATACTAATGTAATATAATGTATAATACATATAATATTATATATATATAAAATGTGTCCTAGACTGGCCTATAATATCCCTAGAAGAGCCTTGGGTAGTGCTCAAGGCCTAGCCCTGAATCCTGGCCCTGCTGCTAAGAGCACACCGCCTGAGTTCCCTGAGCCTCAGTTTCCCTATTTGCCAAGTGGCCCAGTTGATCTCTTATACCACTCATGACCCTGATAATCCACAGTTGAGCCTGAAAGTTGAACAAACAGTGCAGGCCTTTGCCTGTCTGAACAGGAAGGATCATCCACAGACCCAAGTTTTATGGATTGCCTAGAACATTCACTGGCGCCCAAGCCATCGATGCTTCTGGTTTCTAGATGTGAATCTGGTCCTAGAGATGGAATCCACTAGTCCTGAACACACACCCATTTCTATGTCACCTCAAGACAGACTCTTCTCTTGCGCGGTTTGCGTTGATCTTTCCAGAAGCAGGAGCGGGACAAGATAACCCTTCAGGCTCCTGTTCTGAGCTTCTGTGTGGGAATTTGAACCCTGCCAAGTGCCTTCGTGCTCCTGGGAGAGCTGGGAGGAGCTGGTAATTATGAAGGGTGAGGTCAGGGTATCTGGACTTCCGGGAGTGGGGCTGGGGCTGCGGAGAGGGCCGCGATTCATGTCCATCACGGGGGCGCAGGGAACCTGGCTCTGTGTGTGTGTGTGCGCTTAGGGTTCTTTAAAACTGCTAATTGTCAGGGTAAAAATATTTTCACACATTCGCTCTCCAGGAGAACGTTCTCGCTGAGCACACTGGCAGCCTCATTGAAGTCAAATGGCCACAGTCAACATGGAAATCCTAATTAATAGACGTTCGTGCTGCTCTCGGGCACGGCAGCGGAAGTAATTATCATGATTTAATTGACTTTTCTCCCCTCTGTTATACTCTACTTTTTCCATTTTCTTGAGCTGGGAAGGTTTGTTGTTTTGTTTTTTTCTTTTTAACCTTCTATCTCTCTTCCCACCCACCCCCACCCCGCCCCTTTTATACATACTGTCTCTCACACCCGTGCTCTCTATTGGTCACATCCTGTAACAGTAAATGTGACAGCACAAATCTCTGTATTGTAGAAGAGTCCAGAGCTTGAGCCGATGGCTTACTTGTTATGAGCGTATCGGTTTTGTAAAGGTGAATTCAGACCCAGCAGAGGTGTCTGGCGAGGAGAAGGGACATCAGTTTGCTCAGAGGTTGTGGTTTTAGCAAGTTCCTTGGGACTACGGGGGACAGAGGGTCACCCGCACTTGCTGCCAAGATACACTCGGGGTTCCCGGAAATCCAAGGAGCAAAAATGGGGCACCTCTGAGCTCCTGGAGCCAGAAAACCATCTGAGGAATTCTATCTCTGGTCAGGATCCCCTCCCCCCAGCCAGGTGGCTCATTGCTCTCTCTGCTTTGACTAGCATGGTCTGGTAATTTATTCTGACCATAATCATCTGGGGAGTGAACCCCAAGTCCTTGTGGTTTTCAGGTCAGCACCATAGCTCCAACTGGCTGTGCTTCCTGAACCTCCCTGTTCAAGACTGAGTACCTTCCACACCAGACCATGCCTTCCGCTCCAAAGGTCAAGAGACGGACTGCCCCGGGTGCAGGTGTCCTTCCTGGTCCAATCAGCTGTGGTGGTAAATGGGCAAGGTCATGTGTCCAATGTCTGCTCCTCAGGAGCTAGGGACAGAACCCTTTGCAAATAAATGAGACTGTGGGAGGGGCCAACATAACCCTGCAGAGCTGGACTGCTTGGTTTGAGTCCTGGTTTGGCCACTTACTTGCTGTGCATCTTTGGGCAAATTGCTTCAACTTTCTGTGTCTTGGTATCCTCATCTCTAAGATGACAGCACTTACTCCATAAGGTTGTTATGAGAGATCCATGACTTTGACCTTGCGACAGACCCAGGAAAATGTGTGTGTGTGTGTGTGTGTGTGTGTGTGTTTTAAGATTTTATTTATTCATTTGTCAGAGAGAGAGAGTACAAGCAGGCAGAGAGGCAGGCAGAGGAAGAGAGAGAAGCAGGCTCCCCTCTGAGCAAGAAGCCCGATGCGGGGCTCAATCCCAGGACTCTGGGATCATGACCTGAGCCGGAGGCAGACGCTTTACCAACTGAGCCACCCAGGTTTCTCCAGACCCAGTAAAATGTTAACATAGTAGGAGGTTCAAGTGAATGGGGGCGGCAGCTCCCAGTGTCCAGTAAGTGAGTAAGAATGTTCTAGAGTTACAGACACGGGGGGCCGCAGGGAGCCCAAGCCGTCATCTAGGCGAGACATCTAAATTGTACACCTGGGGAAGCTGAAGCACAGGGAGGGGATGTAACTTTCACAGGTCAAGTAATTTTGACTAATATGATGTTGGGCTATTTGTCATGGAGCTGAAATTAAGACCAAGATATTTCCTTAGGTCTCATTGGGGATTATTAAAAGCACTTGAGTTTTAATTAGAATACTATAGGTAATACAGTAAGGGGGAAGAGAAGATGAGCCTGGATTGTTTTATTTCTTTCATTTGTCCCCCCATGGGCATTCCGAGTTAGACTCATACAAAGGTTTGAACCTTTTGAAGTACATTTCCATCATCAATCATCTCAGATCATCTTTCTCCTGTGTGTTAGGTCAGTGGGCAAGATGTTACCGATCAGCTGTGTCATTTTGGAAAATTAGTCTCTGAGTCTTGGTTTCCTCGTCTGAAAAATGGGATACATTGCCCTATCTGGATCAAACGCTTCTCAAGGGCAGGGATGATTTCTTCTTTAGCCTCTCTTCCTCTTCTAGAACATTATCTAGCTCATCGCAGTAGGTGTCTGCAAAAATGTCTAGAAAGGAGCTGAATAATGATCCTTGAGGGAGTCGTGAGGGTCAGAACAAATCGGGTGTGCAGACAGGCTGTGTGGATGGCTCTGTTCCTGAAAGGTGAGGCATCTGATACAGGAACCAAGCTTCTGAGAAGTCCAGAGACTCCAGTCTGAAACACGAGTGGAAGATTTGGAAATGGTGACAAGAGGCACAGCCAGTGTTTTCGAGAGAAGTCTGGTTGTGAAAGGCAGGGGAGGGAGAGAATCACAGATGTGCGTTGGGGCGAAGTCAAGGGCTGGGGATAGCAGCGAACTTCTGCATGTCGATGAGACAGGGTCTGGTATGGAGGGTACTCAGGAAATATCTTCTGAATGAAATGGACTTCTGGGGGTCTTCCTCAGCGTTCCTAATACCTGTGGGTAAGAAGGTTCGTAATAACCAAGAGCCTGGGACTGTGGATTGGTTAGGATATTGCTAGGCACCGCACAGGGTAAACCACGAGTCTCAGCAGCTTCACACAACACAAATTTATTTCCACTTGACAACTCTTCAGTGAAAGTGGAGGGCAGCTTTCCACACAGTACTTAGGGCCCCTCCTTCCTTCCATCTTCAACATGTGGCATCCAAGATCACCATGGAAGGAGGAAGAAAAGCTTGAGAAGGCTCATCTGCTTCCTCATCACATCATTCCCACTCCTGTTGGTGAGAATGAGTCACATGGCCGCATAGGTGCAAAGGAGTCTGGAAAACGTAGTTCTTGGATGGCCAGCCCCTTCCTCATCACATTAGCTTGGAAGGGTTCACATTATGCTCGCTCCCATTGGTGAGAATGAGTCACAGGGACACATAGGTGTCAAGAAGGCTGGGAAATGTAGTTCCTGGCTAGCCATCCCCTTCCCAGCCACAACTTTTCATTCTGGAAGGGGAGCAGGAGTGTTTGAAGAACAGCCACCCTCTCTGCCCTGGAATCGCAACCCCTTTCAGCTGTCTGAGGAGTACTTGCCAACCATCCGAGGGGACACAGTCTAACTGGAAACATGTCAGACCCTAAATGAAGACCAGGATCCTCCTCCTGAGAGCAAGAGATAGAGAGATCACTGCTCAGGGCCTCAGTTTCCCCTGCTGTATCATGTTAAGTCCTGCCAGACCACGATGAGGGACTGAAGGAGCTAAGGGTTGGCATGAGCTGGTGGAACTGAGTTTGAGGACTTGCTCTTTCCCTCCGTGGCTGTGTGACATCGGGCGGGTTTTGAACCTTTCTGAATCCTCCCTAACTTGCTGGGAGGATCGACGAGACAGCTGTGACATAGCGTTGGCTCCCAGTAAACGTGATCTGCCGCTGTTAGTATCACAGCATCATTCGCAGGGGAAGGTCACCACTTGGGTTCAAGGGCAGGATGGACAGAGCTGACATTGCCATGAGATATTTTTGTCTTCAGCACCTTGTATCACTTTCTGTGACCATGAGAGGAGCTCGTTTGGTCCCGTAGCTGCAGGGGAGCAAGAGGAAGGAGTCAGCCACACTGGATCTTTCTGTCCCCCTCACACGGCAAGACCAGGATGTCTGGGGCTTGTCCCTTCCTGGCTCTAAGAACATGTTCTGGAGTTCTGCTCTGTGGCCAGCTGTTGCAAATCAGCTGGAACACAAGGCTTGGTACTGACCTGAGCACTGCTGGCACCATCACCACCAGCACAGCCTACTTTCCAGAATCTTCCCTCCTTGTCAAACCTGCCTCACTGTCACAGTTGGGACTTTGGAGTTAAGGCTTCTGGGTTTCTTCAAGTTTAGCTGAGTTCCAAGAAATCTCTAGGGTCCGGGTTCTTCCCCCTCTGCTAGGGAAGGTTGGGTCAGCGCCCCTCATTCCACACCTCCCTCTAGCTGTCTTAGTTAGCACTCAGAATTGTTGGTCCTGGTGACCTCTTTAGTGTGGGAAAGTGTTGTCTATTCCCCATTTTGACTTATCTTCGGGCCTCCCTGGCGGGACCTCTGACCACTGACTAGCTGGGAAAAGAGACAGGGACAGGAGCTGTCTGTGGTGGCCTCCGTGTCTCTGAGGAAACCAAGCTGTGAGGGGAGGGTCCCTGAGAAAGATCTGAAAAGAATATTCCGCCAGGAGGGGAATGGGTCATTCTGCTCTACCTTGGGTCTTGGGGCAATCAGCGTGGCTCTGTGACCTCCAAACAAAGCCGGCCCCTGGTCTGGGGCTGTGGGAAGCTGGGCAGGACAATGGGAGGAAGGAGAAAACGCAGAGATAAAGCCCAGGGCCCAAGGGTCTGTGCCTGGGACTTGGAGGCTGGCTGCTGCCCCCACTGAGAGGAGGTTTCAGGGTAAACACGGGCTGGGCTTCCTGTAGGGCCAGTTTCTACCATGCTGTGATTGTTGAAATAATTGTTTCCTCTCTGGAGAAGCCTGAGCAAAGACAGACTGGGCATCTGATGCTTCTGCAGGGACACTGCTGTCATCCATCCATCCATGCATCCATCCATGCATGTCATAGGTGTTTATTGGCACCAGCTGATGATAAAATTGCTCAGTGCTGGGAATATACAAATCAACTTCTGCCTACCTCTGTCCTCCAGGAAGTCTTTTTTGGTCCCAGAGACAAGCGCCAAACAGACCCACACAGGTCAGTGAGGCCAGGGAAAAATGACCACGTGTGGCCACGCTTTAGATGTGGTGCCGAGGATGGAGAGGCTGACTGACTGCCTGTTGCAACGTGGGTGCCATCTGGGGCCTCACGCTGGGAAACCAGAGACGTTCCGACCCGAAGGCCCTCGGTGCCTCCTGAGTATCAAAGGTGGGCAAAGAATTCCCCCGCCTTTAAGGGTCCGACTCCAAACCGAAGGACTGTTGGAAGGCAGTCAGGTAGGTGCTACTGTTTTCCAGCACCTTCCATGTGCCAGGAGACATGGGGGTTTTGTGTGGAGGTCTACCTGACCCCAGCACCCCCTTGCCTCTCACAGACAGGGTCCTGCCGTCCTTTGTCACCCTTGCTGCTCTTGGGTTCTCTACTGTGGAGTTCTTGGGCTCCAGCAGGGGCTAAACCCCTCCTAGGGCAGAGCTGGTCTTGCACGACTGGATGTGGCCAAGCATGGGTGTGGGGATGGGGGGCTCCTGCTGCACGGGAACAGGAAACCGGAGTCAGGGCTCCAGAAGGTCTCTGGAGCAGCACTTGAGCCTGATAGAAACACATCAGGCTGGCTTGTCTGGGTGTCCCTTCCACCTGGGGCCTCGATTCTTTTACAAGGCCATTTGATGGACCCTCAGACTTCCCTGCTTTATAAAACAGAAACCTTGCTGGCTGGTGTTCCATTAGGGAGCTTAGCCTTGGGTGCTTGCTTGTCTCGGACTATAGCACACCCACGGCGAGGTGGCCTTGGAAACTGGGGTGCTTTCCACCAGGGCTTCCCTGGAGCAGGGAAGACTTGATAGATAGATAGATAGATATACAGATAGATAGATGGATGGATAGATGGATGGATGGATGGATGGGTGGATAGATAGATGGATAGATAGATTTAAAAAAACTCTGCCTCCACTGACACGTGAACAGGAGGCATTTTTGGAATGTCCGTGTGTCTGTTGGCTGTATCTCCAGCCATTGCCCTTCAGCTTGCTGGGTGCCAGACGCTGAGCTCAAAGCTTTACATGCCCCATCTTCTCTCACTCAGTTTAGAGATGAGGAAACTGATGCACAGAGTGGTTAAGTAACTTACCCAAGGTCACACAGCTTGCAAGCGGTAGTGCCAGGATTTCAAACCAGAAGCGTCAGACTCCAAAAGCCAGGGCTTGCTCTTCATGCTGTGGGTCTGCCTCTTCATGTCTATGTGGCCTGCATGTCCATCGAGACACGTGCAGGCGCTGGTAATCTGAGCAGAGTGGGAGACAGCTGTAGCAGGAGGAAGGGCATGGTTTTACTCTCTGTATAAGGTCATTTCTCCTAGATGCCTTTCCCCACCCCTGTGCCTTGGGCTCCTGTGCCCAGCTGAGCCCAGCCTTCCCTGGCTGGGAGGCTCGCTCTTCCCCACCTGAAGACGCTTGGATGCTAGAGTGCTCCCTAATACAGCCTGCCCTGGAGCCCTTAGTTAGTGAGGGCCCTGCCTGGGTGACAGGCCCCTGTGGACCGGGCGGGAGCCATGGGCAGAACTCCACAGGGCACTGCTCCCACTTAAACTTTCCTGCCTGCCCGATGGTTGCCCAGGCTGGCTGTTATCCTCTGAACTCAGATCCCATCTGGGGACCTCGAGGCCCTGGGGCTGCTCTTCCAGATCTCTGGAATGTAACACAGGACAGGGCTCCCAGTGCGGAAAGCCCATAGACTGACCAAGGCCAGCAGGCTCAGCGTCATTGTCAAGTCCTCTGAGGGCTCAGGAGGGGACTCACCCTTGGAGGGCTGCTGTCTTGAAGGATTTCTGATGCTGAGCTCATGTTGGGGGGCCGGGTGGGGCGTGCTGCAGAGAGATGGGAGCAGTGCCTTGGCATCTGAGACCTGGCTCTCGGCTCTGACCCTGAAGCCATGACTCTGAAGTCCCTGACCGTTCCACACCTCCCACCCCCTCCCCCCAGAGCCTCAATCACCTCATCTGTGAAACAGAGAGATGCAGTGGGAGAGTTGAATTAGACGATGAATGTCTCTCACGCCATCCATGTGCCCTGCTCTGAAACTTCAGGAGTCGGGGGAGGGGCTCCTCCAGGAGAAGTACAGAGAGAGGGAACTGAGGCCGAAACAGGCCCAGTGTTCTGGGGATGGGGGCTAAAATAGTTGGTGGGAAACAAGCAAGGAACGAGGATACAGGATGCGCTTGTCCATAGCTTGGCTGAGCGTCCGTCCCCATCCTGGGACCCCACTCAGCTTGTCACCCACTGCATTCCCACCTGTCCCCAGTTTCTGTCCTCCCTCCTCCGCCATAGCTTTCCTTGTCCCTTGGTCCCTCCGAGTCCTGGACTCTGCATGTCTGCCCTGGAATAGAGGAAGGGCTTCAGCTTTGTCACCTCTGTTCATCTTTGTCACAGCCTTGCCCAGGCGTGCCCTGGGCCCTGGAGACAGGTGCATGGGGAAAAGGGCAGTGTGGAATCCTGCAAGAGAAGGTGGCAAAGGGTGGGCCTC